>SNVD02011677.1:0-36223 GCA_013180625.2 Boswellia sacra
TGATAACAATACACATTGATTAATTGAGATTTACTAACATTTTATTTATGTGCAAGAGTAAGATCATTGAAATAATTTTAAAATCAAGAAGAGGCTTATTAAAATGAAGTGTTGAAGCTAAGGAGACGACTACATGTTAAAGGCACCAAAGTTTAAGAACAAGGTTTGATTCAAGGAATGTGACACATGAGCAATGTTTAATCAATTGGTCATATATATCTCTACAAATATCCAAATGATGTGATTCTTGAGCCTTTGGAAAGCTTACTCACTTTATAACATTTCATATGTTTTAATGAAATTCAAATTTCAAGTACAAGGTTGTCCAAATCATCATGCAAGTTGAAAGACAAATGGAAGCAGCTGGCATGAGCACCGAATACTATTTGGACATATCTTGAGCTATAAAAATCAAAATGACTTGATTCTTGTGGCATTAGAAAGATGACTTAATGGGGCACATTCATATGTTTTGAAGAAATTCAAATTTCAAATGAAGGCCGACATAATTGACATGCAATTCGGTGGACTGACACAGAGAAGAAAAATCAACTCACATGAGCACCGAATGGTGTTTTGGCCATATCTTAAGATAGAGATATCCAAATTGCTTTGATTCTTAATGTTTTGGAAAGCTTATTCAAATATGCAGATCTTTTATGTTTTGAAGAAATTCAAATTTCAAATGGAAGGCTGACAGAATTATCATTCAAGTTGGTGGACAGACACATGGAAGAAAAATCAAGTCACTTGAGCACCGAATGGTTTTTTGGCCATATCTTGAGCTAAAGATATCCAAATGACTTGGTTCTTGATGTGTTGGAAAGCTTATTCAAATGTGCAGATCTTTTATGTTTTATAGATTTTCAAATTTCAAACGGAATATTGACAAAAATGGCAGACAAGATTACGGTTTTTATGGTGGGCAGAAAATTTGGAGTTGGTGTCTTCAAGTTCATCTCATTTGCCTATAAAAGGAGCCATTCTCCCATGCATTCATGAAGTGCAAGAGAAGTATTTTATCAAGCAAAAAGCAAGAGAAATATCAAGTCTAGAGAGCTTTTATATTATTTATCTACTCTTTGAAGAGAGTTATACTTTGTTGTAAAAATTATCTTTGTTCTTGTATTGTGGTGAGAGTGAGATATTATTGTAAAGGATAATAGTTATCCTTGAGAGAACTCTTGTTGTGTGTTAGCAAGAGTTGAAGAAAGTTGCCTTGGTGAGGTTGTTCATCAAGAAGAACTCTTGGTGTGGTGTTATCAAGAGTTGAAGGAAGTTGCCTTGGTGAGGTTGTTCATCAAGAAGAACTCTTGGTGTGGTGTTATCAAGAGTGGGAAGAAAAAGTCTTGGTGAGGTTGTTCATCAAGCAAGTTGTAAAGATTCTACAACTTAGTGGAAAGCTTAGCTCGTGGAGCTAGGAGCCCGTGGACGTAGGCAAGGTTTGCCGAACCACGTAAATTGAGTTTGCACTCTCTCTATCCCTTTCCTCTTTACATTTACTTGCACTGTGATTGTTCATCATTATTATTCTTTTGATTGCATCTTTGATAAATTCTAATTTCATCTTCTTCACCTTTATTCTCAAAGAAAGAGTGAACTAATTTTGATCTTTCAAGAAAAGTTTTCTAAATCCGTTTTGATAAATAAAAACCCAATTCACCCCCCCTCTTGGGTTGCCATACGTGGGTCAACACTCTTCTCATTCTTTTGAACCGAAATCCAAAGTCACTCTCAGATCTTTTGAACCCTAGATCGAAAGTCATAGCTTATGTGAAATAATAAAGAAAAGAACATGCTCGACTCGGTGACTTGTTTCATGGAAGACTTGCTCAATTTCTCCTCTAACAACATGAAGAAAAGACATAGAAATGATTTCTTTGTTTCTTTCGGCGAATTCAGTCCTAGCCCTCCTCGATTCTAGGTAAGTTTTGCTTCTACTTTTTCTATCTTTGATCTTATGCAAAACGTTTTGGGGTTAGGCTTTCAAATTTCGTGCATATTTGATTTGTGTTTTTTCTAATTTTTTGGTGGCCATGTTTGTTGTGGTTTAATTTGTTGATTTTACGATCTATTTATTATTAATTTTATTATTATTATTTTTTGGTGGCCTTTGCCTTTTTCCCTCCCAATCATCTCTTCTCCTCACCCACTGGCATATATATGGCTTCGTCATGGAATAATCATCTAAAATAAAAAAAAGAAATATAAAAAGTAAAATTTTTATTTCATTTTGAACATTTTAAAAGCCTTCCTAATATTTAAAACTCTCATTAAAGGTAAGAATTAAATGGTTTGAAGAAAAATATATATATAAATATATGCTAAATATTATACATATAACCTATTCAGCCATTATTTAACATGCATTCGTTTTTACTAATATTTATTGCAATTATTGAAGGGGAATGTTTTATCTCCTGTTATTGATAGTATAGGATTTTGAGTTTGTATAGCCTTTTAGTTTAATGATGGCCAATAACCGTTTTGAGCTTTGTGTTTATGATACGATTGTCTTTTCTTTTGTGGCAGTTATTGAGTGTTAAGTCCTCCACTGGATTGAGAAAGAATGTCAAGAATCATCCCTACTTAAGGCTTGGATATTTAAGCATTGGAGTGGAGGAAATGTTTAGGTGGGTGGGTGGGTTTTATGTTTTATACATATTTACTTCCTTTACATGGGCGAGAAATGAACATTAATTAATAGGTTGTTGGCTTTTCTTAACCATGACTGTGCTTCTATCAATTTGATTTATACTAGCAGCATGGTTTGCTCATTTTATACAAAACCTTAGATATTTGTATTGAATGTACATTATTTATGCAATGAATTTTGGTGGATTTAATTTGTTGCTTTTTATTTTCGATGAAATGGGTCATAGTAGTAGTGGAATAAATTGTAAATTGGGTACTCTACAAGAGGCTTGCAAGATGTTTGATGAAATGTCGAAGAGAAGATTTTTTTTTATTGTTGGATTAGTTCTATGGATTAGGTCATTTAAATCCTATGAATTGATATTTGTATTGTATATATGTATACTTGTTAAATGTGCTTTAAATTGGATAGATTTAAACTGGTTTATGTGCTTCAACTGGTTTTGTTGCAGGGGTAAAACTGCACATCCTGGAACTGTTTCCACCTGCAGGGTGAAACTACAAAATGTGAAATTATTCCAGAATTGTAGGAGGCTGAATACAAAATTCTAGAATATGCAAATAGTCTTTGAATATTTATTACAATCAACCTTTTTTTTTAGATTTGTGAATTCATTAAAATTTTAAATTTGGATAAATTTTGAAGCATTTTGTTTAATTTATTCCCTTCTCACTCTTATTAATATGGCGGCATACTTTATGAAACTTAATTGCACTATCACATTTAAAACATGTGAGCAAATTTCTTGGAAACTTAGCATATATACTTGTTGTTAGCATGTAAGCATAAAATCTGATTTTGTTGGTAGCAATAAAATGATTATTATTGATTTGTCTATGGCTTTTGTAGTGTAGTGTACATAGTTGGTATATTTATGCTTCATTTGGTCCTTAAAGCTTTTTAATTTAAGTTAAATCAATTGAATTAAATAGGATTTTTTTTTTGAAATCACTTTTTTACTGGCCTTGTTTTTATTGCTTTTTTTCTACTTTTATGTTATAATGTCATCAACTTGTTAGATCTCTTTTTATACGATTAAACTTTAGAAATTGAGTAATGCTACTCTTATAAACTACTTTTACAAACTCACTCATACAAACTGACGTGACATGATGTGATTTGATAAATAAATGTAGTAATTTGATAAATATATGCTAATAACAAATAATATTAATTAAGATGGGTGATGTGGTGATCATATAAGGAATGCCAGATCAGTTTGTATGAGTAAGTTTGTAAAAGTAGTTTGTAAGAGTAGCATTACTCTTGGAAATTAAGAAAACAAGCCAAGTTTGTTTGTTTTAATATTAACTAATTTATGATAATTTATTATTATTGCTAACTAATTATTTACTATTATGGTTAATTAGCTATATATAGACATTATTTCAACATTATTTATTTTTGTTGCTTTTACATTATTCAATTTCCTTAATCACTTGCTTATGTCCATATGTTTACTTAGCTTCCCTCCTACTAAATTGTCAACTGGTTATGATGTGTGCTCAATTATACATGGCTGGTGGTGAAGGTTAGTTGAGTTATTAAGGTTTGATTAATTAAAATATATAAAAAATTGCATAAAGTAGGATTCAAACCCTTTTCCCTTTTAATAGAGTAGAGTTTGATAGCAGTGCTTTAACCACTCAACCGTTCTGTTTATGCTATCTAGGTTTCCTAGAAATAAATAAAATATGGTAGTTTCATGAACTTAATTCTTACAATTGCTTTCTTAAGTTGCTTGTTTTGCTATGAATTAAATTCTATACAATTTATTCTTGGCCATGGCTCTATTATTGCGTATCTTCAGTCTCGTTACATTGATGATTTGTTATTACTCATTGCTTGTGAATTGTTCCCCATTTGCTGTCTTTTTAGTTACTTAAAAAGCTTCTTAAATTGAAGGCTGAGAAGAACAAGGAAAGGTTCAAGTAGGCGTGGGTATGAGAAATTATCATGTCTATTATCACTACAAGAAAATTTCAAGTATGATAATGATGCTGACTTTTTTAGTTAAATAGTGACCTTAACATAAAGACACTACTTCTAAGAAAACTACTTGTTAATAAGCCTAGATAGAGATTTCCATTTTTACTTTAATAAAAGCCTTGATTCTGAATTTTTTTTAATGTCAGAAGCTCTTGAAAGTTGGAATAAATGAAGTTAGTACTACTTCTAAATTTGGACACTACTTCTTTTGAATTGTGAACTTGTTCTTGTGTACCTTGTTTGCGCTCCTTACTCAACTACTCCTATTATATGATAAGATTGCCACCAACTTCAATATCTTTTATATTTATATTTTCACTTAAGGTCCAGTCACAACTTCTACATTGATATCGTTCGTCTGTGTATAATCCTAGGCATTGTTGCCTACTTATACAAGCAACTCTCAGGCTCGAAAAACTAAATGAGATTGTTGAACTTTTGTCATGAAGATAATTGAGTATCCTCCACATGGCTTACCATCACCATGCTCACAAGTGCCAAGCACAATAATTGAGTGCAAAATTTGGAATAAAAACGTAGGATTAATCATGTTGTTGTTCTTGTGTACCTATTTACTAACATATGAAATTGGATGTGTTAGGATTGATTAATCAGCCTAACTAACAATTGTCATCTTATTGGGTTGTATTGATGTAATAGCTATGTGTGACTAGTGAATTAAAATGGAAATGATTAGTATAAATTTGTATATATCCTTAAAGAAAATTTGTATATTTCCTTAAAGGAAGCCAAATATGAAAACAAATATTAGAATGGTAATTAGAAAATAAATGCAAAGGGCGATAAAAGATATATTCTTTAGGAGGATGAGAAACACATTGTTTTCAATATGATTGAGTTACTATATGAGTTGTAAGATCTGAAAATATGGATCAATTATACGTAATATAACAGTACACTGTAATATAAAATGACATATGAGGATTTACGTGGTTCGGTTATAAAAACCTATGCCTACGGATAACTTAGAGTTGCAATTCGTTAAGTTCTTGTTTGTACAGTCTTTAGCTGCATTTATAATATTGACTTACTCTCATACATTGATCTAATCTTTGTAAAATAAAATCCCTCAAAGATCTTAAACTCTAGTGACATTGATCACTTTCTATTGTTGACAGCTGAACAATGCACCATTAAGCAATACATAACATCAATGTCTGAAGTTTAATTACATGAAGAGTTAACTCGTAAAATCTCTTGAGTGAATACTATCTTACACAGATTACCACAAAATTTATACACGATCACAATCTCTCACAAAACATAATCAAAATAGGATTCCAATTTTGTGTTGTAGCTCTCCTTTATTTTCTTGAAATGTCGTAACACACAACCACACTACGTATAAGTTATATATGAAAAAACAAAAATATAGTATAAAATTCGGTTGCCCTTTCTCATTAATATCTTGTGGAATCTCAATCAAACTCAATTGGTAAGAATAGGATAATGATCAATAATATAGGAAATGATATAAATAAACTTCTAAGTAAATTAGGACATAAATAAAATATACTCCTAAGGGAACTAGGATATTAGAATAATATCCTAATCTAATAAGAAATATTCAATATGAATCTAATACTTCCTAAAATAAACTCTTAAAAATAGTAAAATAAGAAAGAATATAACCAAATGTTTTAATTAAAAGTTTGTCCATAAAAATCATGTGCATGACACATGTCAAGGTGTCACATTTGACACTAACAATCTTCTCCTTTTTGACAACTTGTGATGAAAACATCAAACTATTTTTGAACAATGATCAACATGTAAAAATAAGTCTAAGATAATTGAAAACAAGCATATCACACATAACTGATGGTATCATACCAATATAAATAACGACTTATTAGTTATAAAGCACATAACAAAATCAGTGATAACAGAAAATGACTGAAATCAAATAACTTGCAAGGAACATCAAAAATAAATTGCTGCAGAAACATCAAAAGTAAGTAAACATTAAAAACAGACAATTATAATCTGTATGCAAAAAACAAAACAGATTAGTTCTTGCAAACAAACAATTCAGAGCAAAAATAATGACTCCCTCTTACTTTCTTGCCCTAAATTCAAGTAAAGATCAATTTAGACAAAGTAAAATAAACAAAAACACAAAAAAATCAGAAACCACTTTTCTTCCCCTTGGTTTCAGAACAAGTTCCAAAAACAAGAAAAACATAAACGAAAAAAAGAAAAAGCATAAACTGATATGAAACCAATGAAAGCGGGTTGATTTGCAAACAGGTGATGGAGATGGAATACTTGGCCTTTTTTTTGATAAACCAGCGTTGGTTTTGAACCTTTTTGCCTGTAGTGGAGGAGTAGGGTGCTTTGAAACTGTTGGAGTGGTTTGCTGTCCTATTGTATTAGATGAAAAGGCAGTGACTTCTATCACAATCTTGCAAATAGCCTTGTCAAGTTTTTCAGCACTTGTCTCAGTATTGTAAGACAACTCTATAAGTTATTTGGCTACAAGAGCTGATGGAATCTCCTCTACTTCTATCTCTGATGCAAGAGTTGGTTCATGTGCATGTTCTACAAAATGTGGTGGAAAATGCTATGGTGTAGACACAGATGGTGCTGGCTCTTATGAAGTTGGTTTTGCTAGTAATGGTTTATCATGAGTTGGTTCTTCTGGAAATGGTTCAGAAGTTTTCTCTTCAGCTGGTTTCTTTGTAGATTTCTTCTTGCCTAATTTGACCTTTTTCTGTCTCTTTAGCTCAGTGCCTTTTGATTTCTGCTTTGCATCCTTTTTCTTCTTCTTCTTCTATGTTGTCCTATCTGTCCTAACGGTAGTCTGTTTAGCTTGTTCTTTTTTTGGCCTATTGTCCTCTGGATCCTTCTCATCCTACTTCTTATGTTAGTGACATTTGAAATATGATGCAACATGGTTATTTTTACATTAGGGATAATTTAGTCTTTTGAATAATTTAGTTATTTAACGTTTAATTGAATTAGAAATTTTATGATTTAGGAATTTTGACTCAATTAGGGATCTTGACTTTTCCTAATTTCATTCAAACACAATTGTTAGTTTAGGGATTTTAGCTCAAATAGGGATTCTAATTTTCCTAATTTGACTCAAATTTCAATAAAATTAGTCTAGTATGAATATAGGTCTTTATTATTATTTTGTCAGACATTATTCACACATTGATTATTTTGATAAAATTTAGGTACCATTCAGATAAGAGCGTGGATTGATTGTTTGATTCTTTGAGTGAATGATTGTTGTGTGTAATTGTTTCTATTTAAATTTTGGTTTGTTTGTCGTACAGGTTCCCCGTCAAATTGGTATCAAAGCCTAACTTCAATTCCTCAAAATCATCCCAAATTCTATAAAATCATCCAAACACAGTCACTGTTCATCGTCGGATTTAATGTTCATCACCGACTGCTGGCGCATCACCTATCATTGATCACACCAAATCGTAGATCAGGCCACCGTTATCACTCTTCCCTTCATCACCATCACCAGAATCCACTGGAAACCCCTCAAAACGCTCAAAAAAAAAATTCACAGCTATTACTGTTCACATCCTATGGTGTATATAATGTGCATGTGTATTTGTGTGTATTTTTATAGCACGGCATGAGATCCAAAATGGGGAGAATTCATTATATCTCACATTGCCTTAAATAAGGTCCTATACAAGATTATAAGAGTTAAGAGTTCCTCAACTATATGGATGTAAGTGTAAGAAAACCTTCAAGGTGGTCTTTCTTATTCTCGAATGGATTGTAGACATTCCAGTTTCTCCTGATCCTGCTACTTAGTTGCGTCTAGTATCAAGTTGGTGTTGTGGTATGCGTTTTCATTACTTCTTGTTTTCTTGTATTACTTCTCTTATATGAGTTTATATATGTTATTGGTTGATTGAAATATGTTAAGTTTCTTCAAGTGTTATAATTCTTTATTTTGACAAAGGACTGCATTCATAGATAACTTGATACTTGTCTACTAGTGTTGTAACATTTTCGTATAAAACAAATAATCACATAATTCACACACTAAACATTACGATCGCACAAAACTCTTAACGAGAAGAAGATTTTTCTCTCGTACATTCGATTTAATCTGAGTCTCTAAAGGCTTATTGTGTCACACCCTATATCCAACATAGCAATATTGCAGCAGATAAGGGCTTGCCAAGGGAACACAATCGTCACTATGCCGAAATCCTCCTTTAATCTTTATCTGATCGAAAACCTGAGGTACACAACAGACTAGTGAGTATGAAACTCAGTAAGCAGTTAGAATTATAGAAACTGGCGTAACACTCAAAATAAAACAATTAATGGTGATAACCATTTCAGAATATGACTACTATTAAGTACTTATTCCATAAATCACTAATTACTATTCATATCTTGGTATTCAAGCCACCAGTGCTCTACTAAGAAAATCAGAACATTGATTTCACTGTTCAAGGAACGCGCCCCTGTGCGAGGAAACTGGTACGGCAACGCCAAGTTTCTAATTTTCAATCCGTTGCAAATTTTAGTTTCGCGCTCTTACGCCAAAGGAAAGGCACATATGCGCCAACTCTCTATTCTCTCTTATTTGAGTCGGTGCAAATGGTGCTCTAGTACGAAAGGTATGGCGCAGCGATGCCAATTCTCTGCCTATATCTCTTTAGATCCGTTAAAGATGCACTCTTGCATCATTTAATTATGCTCCTGCACCAACCCTGTATCATTGGCCATATCCTAAACCAATTGCTCTCTTATCCAGTCACATTCCTAATTCCATAAATACCTATCTATGGGTAATCAAGCATGGCTTTTCCATGTCAAAGCTCATCACATACACCCATTTACATGCACATGTCTCATTTATAATTAAACTTTCCACAAGTCTATCACATACTCATGTGCTCCCATAAACATATAAATCATTCACACATGAGTTTCCATAAGCTAGCTACATTATTCATATGGATATGTATTTCACATAATTTCGGAAGCTTCCACAATACAGTCACAGACACTTAGGAATAATGTTTTCTAATCAAGGTAGGACTTTTCATTTCACAGTCAGTTCCCATATGTAGGCCTACCCATGAATCAGCTCAAGGCTAGTCTGACAATCCGGGTGATACCGGACCCATGCTACCGAATCTCGTCTAGAGAAACACATGGTCCAGACCTCCCCTCAAGCCATGGGGATACAGAACAGTACAGATACATTCAAAGGCCTACCCATGAAAAAGCTCAAGGCTAGTCTGACAATCCGGGTGATACCGGGCCCATGCTACCGAATCTCATCTAAAGAAACACATGGTCCAGACCTCCCATCAAGCCATGGGAGTACGTAACAGTACGGATACATTCAGATGCCTACACTTGGAATAGCTCGAGGCTAGTTTGACAATCCAGGTGATACCGGGCCCATGCTACCGAATCTCGTCTAGAGAAACACATGGTCCAGACCTCCCCTCAAGCTATGAGAGCCAAATATCCTAAGTTATGGCATGCCACTCACATATCAGTTTTCACATTCAATCACATAAGTGAAGCTCTACATTAAGCTTTCACTCACATATCACATTTCATATTTCAGTCACATAAGTGAAGCTCTCTATTAAGCTTTCACACACATTTCACATTTCACATCTGAGTCACATAAGTGAAGCTCTATATTAAGCTTTCACTCGCATATCACGTTTCATATTTCAATCACATAAGTGAAGCTCTATATTAAGCTTTCACTCACATATCACATTTCACATTTCGATCACATAAGTGAAGCTTTGTATTAAGCTTCTAACCCAATCACAACTTGTCACAATTCATTCACTTTAATGCTAGCATTTAACAGTATCACATTTCACATTCGTCATTCAATATATTCCCATAGGCTTGGCATGTAATTTCAAATTCATAACACATCACATAGTGATGTATGCCTTCACACACCAAAATGTTGCCGTTCGCTTTCATAATTGAGGTTCTACATAGGCTTCTCACTAATCACATATGCATTCATAAATACAATAAGCCTACATATCTCATAAACACTTAT
Organism: Boswellia sacra; assembly: GCA_013180625.2. Taxonomy (NCBI): domain Eukaryota; kingdom Viridiplantae; phylum Streptophyta; class Magnoliopsida; order Sapindales; family Burseraceae; genus Boswellia; species Boswellia sacra. Next base: position 10,698 of record SNVD02011677.1, read on the forward strand.
GGATGTGCACAATCCACACATTGGCATCATTCTTACACACATAGAAACCTATTGACTTCTTTATCAGTGTCAACCCTTCCATTACTTTTTGGTATATTTCAAACATATCGTTACACAACTATGTCCATGAACAACTGGTCTCATTCATTTCCTAGTCATACATATTCAGGGAGCTCTAATACACATGGTATTTCATAGACATTCATTTGTCATGCCATCCACATGAGGAATTAGTATCCTAGAACGTTTGGCATGTATTTCATTCTTCATATACACACATAGTTTCATTGGCAATATTATTCAAGCCATATCACAACAAATTCACATATATGAGAGCACATTCACATTTCTATATCTCACACATATAGAAGTTACACCAACATGTCAATCATATACACATCAAAGTGTGTGAAATCACAAATTTCATAAATCACTATAAACCCTAATCAAATCATTTCCTATATCAAGGTCCATGTATTCATAGCCCCATACACATTCTATCCACACAACTCACATATATTCACAATCACAATCATTAAACACATTTCATTAATAGTTAACGTCTATTGTATCCTCAGAAGGGTCTAGCTACTTACCTGATTAGCCTCGCCTCTTAATTTCGTTGTCCTGTATTTCTTGACAAGCGGTTATTTAAAGTTCATCTCTTCTTCTTCTCCTTCCTCTCTGATAACCATTGCCATAGTCATGACACACTTATTAGTGTTCATTTAGAAGTTATTAAATCCGTTATAGGTTAACAACAATTCACCCAGTCAATAACATCATTTATTAAACTCTATCACACACACATATTGGTTGGATTATTATAATAAGAGGTTATTCATTTCCAATCATCACCAAAATTCATGGACATCAAATATACATACATATTATAGTCCATGAATTTTATTGAGTCAAAATAAGGTCCTATACCCATTAAAAATCCTTAATTTCATTCACACAGCAAATTTGTCTGCAGACCTCTCAATTGAACAGTGAAACTTTGAAGAATTTTATAAAATTCTACAATAATCAAATATCTACCAAAATTTTCAGTCTAAAACTAGACACATATAAGAGTCATTCCACCAAAAATCATGATTTTCTAAGGAGTTTAAGGCAGTCAGACGGAATTTATTTCACATACTCTGTTTTGGATTAACATTCACAGTTCTTTAAGTCTAGATTTGAAAAATCATAACAATTCATACACAACTCCAAAAACCATGAAAATTTACAGTCTAACATAAAAAATACCCAAGGGTTTTTGTATTAAAAATCACGAAATGTTACAAAGATTTTCCCCCTCAAATTGAGTTCATTCCCCCTGCCCTATTTTAAAACAGGGGAATTCACAATTTCAAACCAGAATTTCAAAAATTCATTACAATTAACACACTACGAATTTTCAAATGTTTTAAAATTTGATAAACTCCTTGAGGTGTCTAGTTTATCATATAAAAATTTCAGAGTCAGCAAGCAACCATGGAATTTATAAGAATTTTCGGACTAACCCCTGTTCAGCAAAGAGGCTCTGCAGGAATTTCACTTAATCATGTTTCCTAGCTTCCCAAACATCATCCCTTCTTCTTCAATATATCATAACACATATAATATCATGATTTTAAACAAATTTCAGAATGCACATAACACAATTATTCCAAAATTTATAACATCTCACATCAATTTCCTGTAAAAATAATGGAACCATGCAAGGAAATGGGAGGAGAAGTTGATTTCTACCTCTAGTTGTCTCCAGATTTCTTCCTCTTGCTTAATTTGTTGGCAACAATAGAGAAGAAAGAGATGAGGGCTAGTTGCTGGGATTGGATCAAAATGAATAAATTTCTCTAGAATTTTTTCTTTTATACTTATTCAATTACACAAAATTTCAGCCTAACCCTTTAAGCTTTCGAGTCTAATTAATTAGCCCTTCCATCTCATTTAATTGCATCTCACTCCGTATATATACACACCTAATTCATAATGGTAGTAATACATATTTTACAATATAATTGCAAGTCAAACTTACTTAAAAATTTCAAGTGTCACAAATTGTGTAGCCTGTTTTCTAAGCATCTAGGACTCTCAAGGCTTATTCTAACCCTGACAGACAGCAATTCCTGTAGACTTTGCATACATATTTTGGTTCAAATTAATGTGTGTCCACCCTGCTATATACTGTTGATTACTCCGCTTCAGAAATGTTGTTAATATATGAAGTCTTACGAGTGTGATGCTTCAATTTATCTCTAAATCAAGGTCTACAGAAGATGAAATCAACTTATTTTCTCTTCATCATAACAAGTGAAATGGAATGAACTTCGGCGAAACTCTATTAAAATTATTTGACATATCCCTAGCGGTGACAGTGCTTCTCTTGTACTCACCCGTCAAAGACTTCACGGAATAAGTCAATCGTGCTGTCGGGGTTCCAGCGTGAATAGTATAATAGAAAAATCTCTTAATAGAAAAATCTCTTATAAGACGATGCAATATTATATGATTGGAGAAATCAAACCCACAAATAAATTGAACAATTAAATTGGATTAATTGATCTTCTAAAGATATTCTTTAAGAATAATGATACTTTTTCTAACATCTATACCGAATTTTGCATATCAAATGATGTATATTTAATTCATGATTGAAAAACAAATAGATTAATGATATAATAAATAATATCCTAGTTTTAAATTAATATCAATTATTTGAGTTGCATGATTATGAAATAAATTTGGAATGCTTATCACTTATTCTTTAATCTTTATGGCCATGTATAATGACAGCTCGAGGCTTGAATAGACAGGTGTCTGGGCTCCTAGATAAAGATGATTTACACTTTGATATCCAAGTTGCTAGCGCTACGCAATATCTTACAAGTCTGTTGTACCATTCACATACAAATTTGATATTGATCAAGCAAAGTTTGCAAAAACTTCACGTTGCTCCAAAATATCAATATTCAAAAACGTGATTTACATCCCAGAATCTATAACAGGAATTCCATTTAAATCACAAAAGAATAGTACAAAACATAACAGGCATATATGCGAACTCCTCAAACCACATCTACACCGAATGCAGAAGCAAAAGAAACACATACCTCACACTGCAAATATCACTCTTGGGAACTCCACAAACTTACTAAGGATTATTAGTTATTTACTGTTATTTTGGCGTAAATGACTTTTCATTTTACCAAAGAGACATTGGTCGCCCTCAGAATCGAGTCATTGTACTGAAGACCTCTCTTTTAGCAAAAGATCACCATCTCATTAATATTGATTTCTAGAAAGCATAAAATAGCTGACTAGACTTTTCTTAGAGTCTGTTTTAGAGTGTTGTGCTGTGAACAAAAAAGTGTTGTAAGAAATATTTGCTCCTAGTTGTGCTATCTTAAAAAATTTAGGGTATTTGATAAAATAACTGTTTATAATTGTTGTGCTGTCCAAGAGTTGTGAATATAAAAGTTATAAATTCTTGTGCTGTTAAGTATAGTCACACACTTAGTCCACCTGGAAAAATTTATAAATGAGTAAGCATTATATTCTCGTCTCATGGGTCCTAGATAAAGTTTAATTTAATTCTCATCTCAGAAATTGTCAAAGAAGCATGTGCAGAATCATGCTTGGATGATTATATCTGTGAAGCTGCAATGCTCAAAGACGGAAAGTGCAGAAAGCAAAAGCTTCCTCCGAGGTTTGGGAGAAGTTTGATGAGCTATTCAAACAAAGCACTCATCAAAGTGGGTGTTTCAACAACTGCACATGCTCCCCGAAAACAGGTTGTACCTGATGCTAGGAACAGATAGTGTCAAACAGTTATCCTAATTGTCAGTGCTTCACTGACTACTTCTGCTTTGCTATTTTGACAATATCTGGAGTCCTCATTTACAGGGACCAAGTTCACACATATGATAGACTTTCTAGCAGTAAATTTCAATTAGATGAGGATGTTGGTCCAAAATCATTTACTTACATAGAATTATGAAACTGACTAACAATTTCAACCAAGAGATTTGTAGCGGAGCATTTGGAACTGTTTTCAGGGGGGAAGATATCTCTTGGCGAGAAGGTTAAAGCTGTTAAGAGACTTGACAGAATTTCATTGGAAGGGGAAAGAGAATTCCAGACTCAGATGAGAGCTATTAGGAGAACACATCACAGGAAGTTAGTTCAACTATTTGGCAGCTGCCATGATGGACCTAACAGGCTCTTGGTATATGACTACATTAGTAGTGGTTCACTTGCAGATCTGCTCTTTACACCTGAAAAACAACCTTATTGGAATCAACAGATGGACATAGCTCACAATATAGCAAGAGGTCTCCTATATCTTCATGAAGATTGTGGAACTCGAATTATACATCGCAATATAAAGCCTAAAAACATACTCATGGATGAGTATAACTTCGTTAAGATATCTGACATTGGATTTGCAAAACTACTGAATCCTGACCAAACTAGATCATTAACAGGGATTAGAGGAACAGGGGGTTACATTGCTCTAGAATGGCACAGGAAACAGCCTCTAACAGTCAAAGCAGACATTTATGGCTTTGGCATTGTACTGTTGGAGATCATATGTTGTCAACGGAGTGTGCACTGGACCCTTTCTGAGGAGGAAGCTATTCTTGAAGAATGGGTGAGCTGGTTAAAGCTGTGGGTGGTAAAGGGGCTGATGAATGGCAGTTAGAGAAAATGGTTAAAGTGAGACTTTGATGCATTCAGTATAAGCCATCACTCCGTCCTTCAATGTAAAAGGTTCTGCTGATGTTAGAAGGCATAGCAGATATCCTTCTACCTCCAAATCCTACTTCTTTTCTTAGCACCATTTAAAATGTGTTAGCCGCCACTAACTGCAAATATTAATGAATGGTTGAATATCCATAGTTGTGTTCCTAGGGTGTTTGTAATTTATTTGTATAACTTCAATTCTTTAAATGTATTTTCTCTGTTTTTAAGAATTCAAAATTGGATGGTTTCTGTCTAGCTGTATTACTAGACTAGTCTCACAAACCAACCAAAAAAAAAAGGATAATCTTCGTTGAACAAAGGGATCATTGCTGTAGGCAATCCTGAACAAACGTTAATAAGTTTCTATGCGATTGCATTTTCCTAAGGTTTCCAACAATGATAATAATTGGGTGCACACAATTCACTTTGACGGTGTGTCATTTCAAAAAAGATTATGCCTCTTGCACTTTATGCATTACGTAATTTATAAATCAGATGATTATGGTAGGTGATTCAGTCAAGATAGGCATTGTATTTTGGGATTATAAATGAAAGAAAAAAATTAAATGAGAACATGTTAGTACTTGTTTTAAACCTAGTGCTACTTAGTAATTGTACTCGCATAGAAAATCAGAATATTTTGGACAAGTTTATGGATGGTCTTATATACAGAGAGCTAAAAGGGAAAATATTAATGATTTCTTTGTGAGGTAATTAAAGGTTAAATGAGTCACCAACATTGACTAGCATAAATTCTGAAATTTGGAAAATTAACCAGTATATCAAGAAGAAAAAGATAGAACTCTCATTGCTCAAAGAAATAAAAGAACTGACCAAACAGCTTCATAACTTTCCACCAAATACAGGAGCAACCCAAGTGAAAAAGGAATTATCTTGTTTGTGTCCCCATTATATGTTGGCTTTCATCTTCACTAAGGGGATTAGTTTATGTAATGAATGATTTTATGGTTGATTGGAAATTTTCTTATGAATTTGAAATAATAACATATGCTAAATTCATGTTGCCTTTTAGTTTAGTTACCATCTGACAGATTTCCCAAGATTAAATAAAATTATTTCATTTCATGTAAGAGAAGAAAAGATAGGGTAATATGAAAATGTAGGCAGAGTTTGTGGCAGGTTGAGAAGATTGAATAGTTAGCCAACTTTTCTACATATTCAAACTTTTCAAAATCGAGATTTTCTTCAATACTGTTAGACTGTCAAGAATTTCAGTTTGAACTCTAAGAATCACAACAACAATCGAGAAGGAAGTCAACAATCCATTCTAAGAATAGATAAAAAGTAAAGGAACAAAAGATTTGGCCAGAAGATCAGGAAACACAGTTATAGACTGTGGCTTGGCTGTCTTGATGAGAATTAATATGTACCAATGCTTCACAGGAATCATAAGCAGATATTACAGGAGATTTTGGGTATGGAAAGGAACATGTTCTTTCAACTACTTACAAGAAATTTTTGTGCTTAAAACCACTAGTGCTGCCATTTAAAAGTGACTGAGAGATATACTGCATAAAGCTACATATCAAGCTTCAGCAATAAAGAGTTTGAGTCAAAATTTAGTCTGTCCCGCCCTAAAATGATTTAGTTTGTATACTTTCAGAGCTTCAATCAGAATCTCAAAAAATCTATGAAATAAGACTACCGTAGTAGTATAAACATGAAAATAACTCCAATGGTAATGATGGTCTAAAAAGAACTAAAATGCTTATTCACACCTAAATGAGGTTTCATCTGTAATAAGCTATGAATATGCAAAAGTTGCAGTTATAAATTAAAGAAATTGCTGATTGCTGATGTGCAAATACAAGTTTGCTGTGATTAAAGTACAACAGCTAACATTCATCATGTGCTGATTAATTGTAATTTGTCCTTGCAATATGCATTATATAAACATGAAAAATGCTAAACTGAAGATAAAAATATATGATATAAAAGAAATCAAATATAAACATCATTTTCTTGTAAGGGATATTCCGCAAAACAAAACTATCTTGCACCTGTTGTAGTTACAACACTAATTAATGAAGATAACTATTTGTAAGTATAACAACCAATATCTGACTGGAAGTATCCCAAACCAACCATCAGTGCAGTCGATATTTTAGAGCGAACAGCTGATCAAATGATCCCAAAATCCCACTCCACTTTGAAACAGTTACATTTGAACGGAATCAAGCAAACGAAAACTCTTAAATCCCATTTCTCCATCGTAGTTCATGACTTTGACGCTTTGTCCAAAGCATCAAAAACATTTTGGGGATTTAACTCCTCCACAATCACAACTTTGTCCCTTGATTTAGAACCAGAACATATGGATACTTGCCTTCTTTTCACCCCTAAAACCTATAATTAAGGAATCAATCATATTTGCTATCTTATTAACGAAACTAAAGAACAATTTTTATTGAGAAAAATTTATTAGCAAAATTTTTTTACTTCTCGAAAACAAATTGAGACACATATAAATATCAACTTAAATTCCACTAAAAATAGATAAATAAATAAAATAAAATAGACAGAACTTACTGAGCTCATGTACTCAAGAAGCGCCGCGTTCGCTTCACCATCCTTGGCCGGCGCGTCTATTTGCACCCCCACCGCCTCATCACTCAAATCTGCATTAAAAAAAAAAAAAACCCTAAAACGACATCAAGCGACAGATTAAAACGCCTAAAAAATCAAATTTGTGTGTTTAAAGTACCAGTAATGGAGGAGCACTTGGCGCCGGGCTTCGCGTGGATGGTGATGGCGACGGAAGAGGGCGGGATGACGCGAATACATGAAGGGAGATGGTCGTTTTTGGCTTTATTGTCGTTTTGGGCTTTCTTAGCGCAGGCTTTTAACGGCTGAGTCGACTCGCCCGAGTTGGCCTTCGTTTTGCCTTTCTTGGTCGGAGCCATTCTTGTCCCGAGTTTACGAATGGGACGCTATTTACTGCGACGATTGCACGTAGTTAAGGAATAGGATTTACCCAATTATTAGCATCCACGTGGACAATTTGTTAACTGTAAATAGCATATCATTTTTGAGGAAAATGACCCCTTCGGTTTAGTAAAGTTAAACAAACCCGTCGGGCTCCAAAAGCCTATGATGTATAAGCTGACAGCTGTGTGGAATGTACTAAAATTTCTTATATCCATAAACAATCAAGTTGACAAATAAAGAGTAACATTAACTCTATATGCAAACCATGAGTAGAAACATATCATACAAATGGGAAATTGTAAGGTACTAGGAAAAAAAAAATCGTAGTATTAATAATAGGATTAAAATAGACTATTTCATTAGATCAATTGTCTATAATAATTAATATAAATAAAATTAATGTAAAAGTTTACTAGTTAAATAACCGGCTAAATAGTATAGTTTGATTGGACTCTTTTACATTTGATGAAAGACTCAAAGTCTGTTTTGAGTCTATCTATGTGTCCATTCACAACAAAGGCCTCATTTGGAAGGTAGAAAAACATGGAAATCCATATTTGTGTCCATCTTTTAAACAATGATTTTCATTGAATTTATTTAATTTAGACGGAAATCCGTATTGAGTCCATCTATGATCACCTTAATAACATTATGCATTTTTCAAAGTTTACATTAAATGAAAGTCCATCTTTGTGTCATCTATTAAACAATGATTTTGATTGAATTTATCTAATTTAGATAAAAGTCTGTTTTTAGTTCATCTATGTATCCATTCAAGATAGAGGCTTTTTGTTTTGGAAGTTAGACTAAAATTGAAACCTATATATGCGTTCATCCAATTAAAAGTTAAAATTAAAATTAAATTTTTTTCCCATCATTTGAACCTATTGAAACATAATACAAAGTGAATATGTGTTTCCCACCAGTTTATCCTATGAAATCTTAATATAAAATTAAATAATCGTTTCCCACCATTTGAACTATTGAAAACTTAAATTAATTTTGAATATTGATTTTCCATCATTTGAACCTATTAAATTAAAAAAAAAAAACAAATTGAACAAGTATTTCCTATCACTTGGTGTTATAAAACCTTATGTAATAATTAAGAACGTTATTCCTAGCATTCAAACATATGCAAATTTCACTACTAGAGAAGTAGACTTTTACTGCACTCATTTACGGCGGGCATTTGAAAGTGCAGTAAAACATCAAACTCTACGGCAGGCTACCACACCCGCAGAAAAGAACTAATACATCTGCGGCGGTTTTTAATGAACCGCAGTAAAGCTTGTGAAATAACCTCTTCCCTCCTTTCTTTCTCGTCTGATTTCTTTCGCTCCTAATTTCCTAATCCCTAATTTCCTTCTCTCCCATCAATCGAAATCCCTAGCTAATTTCCTTCTCCCATCAAATCCGTAGCTATATAAACCCCATTTCCCCTTACTTTTGAGCCTCCAAATGCACCGAATTCTTCACTCTTTTATCAAAACTCTTGCTTCACTCTCACTTCACAACTCAATTTCTTTCAAATCAAAATCAAATGGCCAGCAGTGAAGTCGATCACAGAGAAGAGGAGGAGACCCCACACAATGAGGATGAAGACACCGGAGCTCAGGTCGCTCCCATTGTCAAGCTTGAGGAAGTCGCTGTCACCACCGGTGAAGAGGATGAGTATCCAATCCTCGATTTATAAGTTTTGTCCTATCTTTTCAGATCTGATTTTGATTGTTAGGGTTATGGCGTCATATTTTAACTCTTTTTTTTTTAATTTTGAAAAGGAAGTCGAAATTGTACCGGTTTGATAAGGACGGGAATCAGTGGAAGGAAAGAGAAGCGGGTACTGTTAAGCTTTTGAAACACAAATAGACAGGCAAGGTTAGACTTGTTATGAGACAATCCAAGACTCTCAAGATCTGCGCCAACCATCTCGGTACGTTCCTTCGTTCCTCTTATTTATCTGACGATATATTTTATTTGCAAATTTTCTGAGTCTGTTTTTGGCTGCTCCGCAGTTTTGCCTACGATGACTCTACAGGAGCACGCTGGGAATGACGAGTCGTGTCTGTGGCATGCGACTGACTTTGCTGATGGCGAATTGAAGGATGAGCTTTTCTGCATCAGATTTGGATTTGTAGAGAGTAAGTGAAGTATAAATTTATTCTGTTTTGCAATTACATTTCGTTTTTTATTTTTCTAATTTAATCCGGTTTATTGATAAATAATAAAGTTTTGATTAGTTTCTGGTGTTGATGATCACAGTTCTTTTATTCTTATTTTTAATTTAGAGCAGATTTTCATTAGTCAATTCCCTTTTTTTGATCCACATTGTGATATGTTGGATTAGAATAAATAAATAAATAGTTTTTGGATTTGATATAGTTTTTGTAGTTTTGATAACCCATTTTGCTGAATTTTGAATCTGCATTGCAGTGGTTTGCAATTCTTGACCGGTTTTGATCATTTTATCTTTGTTTTTTTTTTTCTCTTTGAAATTTTGCATAGTTTAGTTTGTGGGTTTTGGAATTTGATTTAGTTTTGTAATTTCAGCAAAATTTTTTGGTGGGTTTGTAGTTTAGGTTGTATTTTAGTGTTGGATTTATTTGGAGGTAAAGTGATAACAAATTGTTGCTTACAGGCTAGTCATTGAAGTGGGGGGTACTCATAGGTGTTTAAGCCTTTCTTTCCCTTCTTGGCTCCTAGTCGTCTGAGCTTTTGATTGGGGTAGAAGGGAAAGAAAGCATAATTTTGAGGAAAGTAAGTGGTTTTAGTATCCCCTGTACAGTTTGGACATACGAAAATGACCATAATTTCAGGCGTGCTTTCAAGGCAAGTTTTGCCTGCATGTGGTAGCCTCTTTTTCTTTTGCCCTGCAATGAGAGCAAGGTCCAGGCAGCCTGTCAAGAGATACAAGAAGCTGATTGCCAATATTTTTCCTCGTAATCAGGTTTGTATTTTTTGAGTTTAGAGTGATTATGCATCGTACTTATCTGCTTCTTTGTTATCCTCATTGTCACATTTGTTGTTTATTTTTATGAAAAGGCAAAGACAAGTTATGTTTTTTGCTGTTCTATTGGTCCTTCATAAGGTTAATCTATTTCTAGACTCATGCCATTCACCCTTGACCATGGCCTTTGGCCAACTTATGGTTTTTATATGGTGGACTGAAATTCAAGGCAAGTACTTTGTTTCCCTTTGAAATGCAACTTGTTTATCTATTAATAGAAGAAATTGAAGTAATTACTATTTTTCTTTTATAAGTTCAATTTAATTTGTGTGACACTAATAGAGAGGGTGTAGTCTTACTTAAGCTTGTTTGAGGAGGATTTGGATTGCTCATCCAAGTAACTTGCTTTCCCATTTGATTTTAGCTAGCCAATATAAATAGGCCTTCTCTAAGTTTGGAATTAGAGATTATAACTGACTTTGTACGATGAAGAAACTTGTGATATTTCCTTATTCTCTCATATCAAGCTATTTTGGAATGTGATTTCATCAATCATTGATGATACATTTAAAATGGAAAACCATTGTAGAAGCACTGTTTAGTTATATGATAGCTTAATTTTCAAATTTCCTTTCTGTCCTCTTTCGATTGTCAGTATCCCTTTTTTTCCGCTAAAATTTTATGTGATTTGAAATTATTTTTTCATATTTTGATAGGATGAAGCACCAAATGATCGAAAGATAGGAAAACTATGTAAATATGCGAATAAAAATCCTTTGCGAACTTCGAAGGTATAACTTATTTTATGCAAGCTTCAAATTATTATCTTATTTGCATTCTATAGTCATATAGTATTTCTGGGAAATCCTATTTCTTGCATGATAGCCACAAGAAACTATGAGTTAATAGCACATAATCATATATATGAGTTTCTAATTAAATATATTGAAAACACATGCTTTATTGTGTAATAAAAATTTGATGCATGCAAGTAACTCATAAATTGAATTCTTAATCAATAATAATATGCAATAAAGATCAAAGACATTATAAATCTAAATGAGTTTATGAATACATTTAATAATGCATGCTAGCTCCAAAACAAAAACATATTCAGTTAATATGTAAATCATTCTTAGTTAATCTATAACCATAAACAATAATTGTACTTAATAATATTTTTTTCGTAACTGAAATATTTATTAGACTATAATAAAAACTATTAAAAGGTCTTAATAATAAAACCACTACACATTACAACTCATTTATATCCTTTGAAATAAATAAGAAAAATTTGAATAACCAGTCACATACCTTCATGTCTTTAACTTAATAAAGACATTTATTTACTCGTGTTGTAAAATAAAGCTTTATTTGGAAAGAAAGTTACACATTGAAGCCACCAACTCTCTAACGCTAATAAGGCTAGATTTGCAAGATAATAGCAATCATCATGTATTCACTATCCAAAGAAGCTTCAAATGTGTGAAATTAACTCATATCATGCTCTTAACTAGACATTCATTTCAGTTCTTCATTGCAAGAAAAAATAAAAGAATTTATACACCCAAGTATATATCACAATATAAACTAGAATAATTCACTAATCATATATAGCATAGGAAGGCTAGCTATATTCAAATTATGATAAAAAATATAAAACATAATAGAGTAAAGATCTACAACATACACTATATGATAAACAAACAAACAAAATAATTAGCAAAATCCATCACACTTGTGATCCTCTCATATTTAAAATATAAATAAAATATAGATGAAGCTAATAGCTATGTAGATGCTTATAGCTGTAGATCTAATAAGAAGTAGAATGTACAAACTATTATAAAATAGTTTGTGCAACATAAGCAGTCAAAAAATAAAAGTATACATATATGCAACCAATTAATATTAACCAAATAACTAACCAATCATATGAGATATTCTTTGGCTTTAGAATGTTGGAAATATTTATAATAAATTTAAATAATATAATCAAACAATAATATATTAAAGAAATTATAAAATATAAATTAGATTAACATAATAATATATTAAATAAATAGAACAAGTAAAGAGATAGAGTAAGAAATATGTGGAAGAGTAAGAAATATGTGGTCTAAGCACTTGGGAGGCATGTTAAAGGCATTGTCCTAAAGCCAAAGAGTCCTCCCCTCGTGCGAGTCATATCGGTACTCAAGGGCTTCAAGATATAACCCAGTGCTCATAGCCTATTTTCTTGATGAGCATGATCACCGGAAGAAAATAACCTATCTTCATGTGTCGTGGTTGCTCAAAATCATAAAATACTCAAAATATATCATGTCGATGTTAGAACCTTTGAGACTCCTTTATATAGTAGTCTTTTAGTCGATTAAGTTACAAATTAAATTTCTTGTAACCCCTAAGCCATAATGTTCTTAATAAAATCATGAACATTACAAATAATAAGTATTGTAACTCATGTTTTTATTATACTTGTAACGTATTAAATTAATCTCAAAATAAATTTTGTAACTCATGATGTAAATGTTTGTTTTAAACTTTTATCTCCAACAAAAGACTGGCACACTGATGAAAAGATTGAATGGTTAAAACAGGCTTTTCATGATAGGTACTCATTTGGCTACTGGGGGCAAGCTCTGATACCATGAAGATTTCATAGAAACAGAACAAAGAAAAAATAAAAGCAAGCTGTGAATTATCAGATATTGATTAATCACTCTTGAGTAAGTTGCTCAAATGATACATCAGATTTTTATACATGAATATGCAGATTTGGAATGAGAAAGGAAATCTCTTACGCTAAAGCTGATATCAAGAGTAGCATCAATCTTGGAAAGTTGATATCAAGGAGCAGCATCAATCTTGCAAGAAAATGTCTTCTAGAATCTTCAAGCAATTAGGAAAAATATTTATTTCCTGATTTGGTGCATAATGCAAGATTAGTTTTCATGGTTATGTCTTTTCTCTCTAACGATAAAATATTGATAGCCTCTAGCGTTGCCTTTGATTCATGATTTGAGATGCTGGCTTTATCATAGCACTGGCCTAGTAGGCATCTGAAGAATCTCCTATAGTGTTTTTGGGATACAAAACAAGATGCCTATCCTTGTCCATGCTTAAACGAAACCGTCTAGTGGAGTTATTGGTCTTAGATACACTAGAAATTAGTTCATGCCTGGCATACAGACTCTGGCCTCCCAATATGGTATCTATTGAAATGTCAACACTTGACCAAATAATCTTAGAGCTTTCATTATAAAGTGCGAAATTACCCGAATCTGACATAGACGCAAAAGATGCAGACTCTGAGAGACCAATGATTTTGTCTTTGATATTTTCAGCTCTCAGAATGAGCTAACCATCCTTGGTTAATGTTAGTGTAGCATTTGATGACACAGGTGGATCATCTTATTTTGCTGTCTAAACTATTGTAATATCTGGAGCAGTAGTTAACCAAGTTCCCAGAGAAAGGTCTCTCTCATGTTTGTAGTGTTGGAGATACAATGCAAACTCAGAACAGATTTTGGGAGAAAATTGACTTGTATTAACAGAGAAAATTGATATACAAGATTTACACAAAAACTCTCCTAAATTTCCTGGAACTCTCTTGGCTCTCTCACTCTCTCAGAACTCTCTGGTTCTGGAATCCTAACTCTCTCTGAAGTCACTCTGATACCTTGCTCAGACAGAATTCGTTCTATATTTATAGGAGAATTCTTCATGCATTGTCAATGGGGTAGGTGAGGTTGGTCACCTAACCTTGCCTACCCTTAGACTTTCCTTGGATGTAGGTAACCTCCCTTTGACATGGGAGGGATTCCAGAGGCTTCATGCATCATGCATGAGCTCAGCAATTCTCCCCCTCCATCCCATGTGAAAGGGGAGTAACAACAAAAGTAATTAGATAGCTTCTAGTCCAACTATGTCTCTGCATAGTTCTAGCTTGTCTCTGGTGACTACTTTTGTTAACATGTCGGCTGGATTCTCTTTATTATGGATCTTCACTAGTTTCAACAGTTGTTTGTCCATCACCTCGCGTATCCAATGATAGCGGATGTCGATATGCTTCGTTCGAGAATGGTACACTGAATTCTTGCTCAAATCCAGAGCACTTTGACTGTCACAGTGTACTTTGTACTCATTTTGCTCAATCCCAAGTTCTTGGAGAAACTGCTTCAACCACAACATTTCTTTTCTAGCTTCCGCTGCAGCAATGCATTCTGCCTCTGTTGTGGATAGTGTAACATACTTCTGTAGTCTTGACTGCCATGATACAGCTCCCCCTGCAAAAGTGTAAACAAAACCTGATGTAGATTTCCTACTGTCAGGATCTCCGGTCATATCTGAATCTGTATAGCCTTCCAAGATTGGATCAGCTCCCCTGTAACATAAGCATATCTTCGAGGTACCTTTTAGGTATTTGAGAATCCACTTGACTATCTCCCAATGTTCTTTTCCTCGGTTGGAAAGAAATCTGCTCACGACTCCTACAGCATGAGCAATATCTGGCCTTGTACACACCATGGCATACATCAAACTTCCTACAGCGGAAGAATAGGGCACCGACGCCATGTCCTCTATCTCTTTCTTGGATGAGGGACATGATCTCTTGCTCAGCTTGAAATGATTAGCCAGTGGTACACTAACTGGCTTGGCACCATCCATGTTGAACCTTTGGATCACACGTTCAACATATTTCTCTTGAGACAGCCATAATTTCTTTTGTTTCCTGTCTCGACGAATGTGCATCCCCAAGATTTGTTGAGCTGGTCCCAAGTCCTTCATATCGAAGGTTTTTGAAAGTTCATTCTTCAGCTGCTTTATTTTTGTTGCATCATTCCCGACAATCAACATGTCGTCCACATATAACATTAATGCAACAAAGTCTCCACCTGAAAGTCTCTGGAAGTAGACACATTGGTCTGCAGCGGTTCTTTTGTACCCATGACTCATCATAAAAGAGTCAAACTTCTTGTACTATTGCCTTGGTGCTTGTTTGAGGCCATACAAGCTCTTTTTGAGCTTGCACACGAGGTGTTCTTTTCCTTAAACCTCGAATCCTTCTGGCTGCTCCATGTAGATTTCTTCATGCAAGTCTCCATGAAGAAATGCTGTCTTCACATCCATCTGTTCAAGCTCCAAATCTAGACTTGCTGTCAATCCGAGGATGACGTGGATTGAGGATAATTTTACTACCGGTGAGAAGATCTCGTCAAAGTCAATTCCTTTCTTCTGAAGGAATCCTTTTACCACCAATCGGGCTTTATGCTTTATTATCTTTCCTGTTCCATCTTTCTTGAGCTTGAATACCCACTTGTTCTTCAGTGCCTTCTTTCCATCTGGGAGCTCGACCAGTTCATAAGTTTTGTTCTTCTCTAGAGAATTCATCTCATCTCGCATTGCATGCAGCCATCGTTCCTTGTCTGGATGAGATAAAGCTTCACGAAAGCTTTCTGGCTCCCCCTCATCAGTAAGCAGTGTATACTCTGATTCCGGATATCTCCTCGACCGAATCCGACCTTGCTCAGATTGTCGTAGCTGAGGTTCTTCATTTCCAGGAGGTACAACAGCTTCTATAGGTGATTGTGGCTCCCCCGACTCAGCAATCTCTTCATTTTCCTCCTCCTAATCTGCTTCTGGAACTTCTTCTGGTACTTCATCATTTCTTGTGGCATTTGGTGTTGAATCTGTAATAATATCTGGGGCACTGCTAGTGGGATTTTTAGATATTGTTGTCTTTTCAGCGTCTTCATATGTTTGGTCTTCATGAAATACGACATCTTTACTTTGGATGACTTTCTTTTATTTGAGATCCCATAATCTGTATCCGAATTCTTCATCTCCATAACTGATGAAGATACATGGAACAGTTCTTGCATCGAGCTTCTGTCTAAACTCCTTGGATACATGTACGAAGGCTAAACAACCAAACACTTTTAAATGATTATAAGAAGGCTTTTTATTAGACCATACCTTTTCTGGAATCTCGAAGTTCAGTGGCGCCGATGGTGCTCTGTTGATTAAGTAACAGACGGTGCAAACTGCCTCCCCCTAGAATGGCTTAGGTAACTTAGCCAATCTGAGCATGCTTCTGACTCGTTCCATGATGGTTCAATTCATCCTCTCGGCCAATCCATTGTGCTGTGGTGTGCATGGGACCGTTCTTTCATGTCGAATACCGTATCTCCTACAGTGTGCATTAAACTCTCTGGAGGTATACTCGCCTCCATTATCTGATCGGAGGCATTTTAATTTCTTACCCGTTTCACGTTCTACCATGGCGTGAAACTCCTTGAACTTCTCCAGAACTTCATCCTTCGTCCTGAGGAAATACACCCACACTTTCCTAGATGCATCATCAATAAAGGTCAAGAAATACCTTTTACCGCCTAGGCTCTCCACGAGAGGTCCGCATACATCACTGTGTACTAGCTCCAATAACTTTGATTTCTTCACTGATGAGGAGCTGAATGACACCCTCCGTTGTTTCCCATACAAACAATAGTCGCAAGGATGAGACGCTACATCCTTGGAAACAGTGATCAGCTTCTTTTTCTGAAGGGTTGATAAACCCTTTTCACCCATGTGACCGAGCCTTTTATGCCACAAATCCAGAGGTACCATGTGCTCTGCTACATGAAGGCTCTCTCTGTTTATCTTTACATGGGTTCTGTAAAGATTATCACATAATTTACCTCGAGCAACCACCATGACCCCTTTCAACATCTTCCATGTACCATTGGTGAAGCAACTCTCATAACCTTGCTGATCAAAGGCTTTTACCGAGAGCAAGTTGAGTCGAAGATCTGGCACATGACGAACGTCCTTCAAAGTTATTTTGCATCCGACATTCGTTTGGAATTGAATATCATCAATTCCCATGATTTTGGCAGTGCTGTTGTTACCCATCTTTACTATTCCAAAGTCTCCTGCTTTGTACGTGGTGAAGATCTCTTTGCAAGGAGTGACGTGGCAGGAAGCTGTTGTATCTATTACCCATTCTACTCCTTGGTCTCCTGTGTGGAAGCACATCTCTTCTGCACAAATGGTCATATCTTCTACCACTGCAACTTGTGGCTTTTCGCAGCTTTGTGCTTGTGAATTCTCCTGGTTCTGCTTCTGAAGACTGCGACAATTTTTCTTCATGTGACCCTCTTTGCCACAGTGATAGCATTTGTAGGTGGGTCTCCGTCCATCTGTCAACCTGCCCCTTCTGTTTGTTGATATGCCTCTGCTTTTGCTTCTACCTCTTCTCCAGTCTTCACCTCGAGACTGTCTTCCCCGATTCTCCGTGATGTAGGCTTCATCTTGATTGGCGCCTGCATCTTTTCTTCTCGCCTCCTCGTTCATCAAGGCATCCTTAACCATTGATAGGGTAAGTTTGCCTTCGGGTGCTAAATTACTGATGGAGACCACTAACGTCTCCCATGAATCTGGAAGGGAACTGAGAAGTAGAACGGCTTGTTCTTTGTCTCCAAGCTGTAACTTGACTGCTGTCAATTGATTCACCAAGTTTTGGAACTCACTTGTATGTTCTACTACAGGAGTTCCGCTCCGCAACTTCAAGTTCACAAGCCGTCTCATCAGGATGGCTTTGTTCCGTGCTAACTTGGCTTAATACATACTCTCTAATTTTGTCCATAGAGAATATGCATCTGTTTCCTTGGCTACATGGTGGAAGACACTGTGGTCGATCCATTGTCTGATCTGACCGATGCATTTTCTGTTAATTTTCTTCCACTCTGCCTCTTTTTCTATCTCAGGTCTCTGCCCTTGAAATTCTATAGGATCATATAGATCCTTACAACTAAGGAGATCCTCCATCTTGGGTCTCCATAGTGTGTAATTGGTAGCAGTCAATTTAATTATGGCTCCGGATGATTATTCCATTTTAGAATAATTAATTCACTAAAATGGGAATTGAATTTCAAAAATTCGAGTCCACCGTTACGTCCGGAACGGTAAAAAATGGTCGAATAGCCTCTTCCGGGGCTCAAAAATTCTTTTTATACAATAGATACGAAGCTTAGAAATTCTAAGGACTAAACTGAAATTTCAGAAACTAAGGGGGGGCATAAACGATTCACTAGAATTACAAGGGCCAAACTGAAGTTTCCTAAGGACTGAAATATAAATTTTAGAAACCCAGGGGGTCAAAAATAATTATCCAGAAATACAGGGGTCAATTGAAATTTCTCGAAGATTTGCTGACGTGGCAGATGGGGTCCACTGCTCTGATGTGGCGACACGTGTCTGATGACGTGGTGCAGCTGACGTGGCAAAAAGCGCGCTGACGTGGTGGATGACGTGGCGCTGACGTGTGTCGTCTTCAACCTTGAGACGCGCGTAGGGCGCGTGAGGCGAGTGAAGCCTACTCGCAGTGCAGCAGCTCGGCGCGTGCGGAGTGTGCGGCGTCTCTGGTGGTCGGATCGATCGCCAAAAAATTGCAGAATGCTCACCTCGATCTCACGAACACACTGGACACTTCAAATTCGAAATTCGAACACTTTCCCAAAAATCGAAATTTTTCAGAAACAGGGGACGAATTTTCTCTGAATTTTTTCTCTATGTTCTGACGTTCCAGGAGCTCAACGAGGCTCTGATACCACTTGTTGGGGATGCAATGCAAACTCAGAACAGATTTTGGGAGAAAATTGACTTGTATTAACAGAGAAAATTGATATACAAGATTTACACAAAAACTCCCCTAAATTTCCTGGAGCTCTCCTGGCTCTCTCACTCTCTCAGAACTCTCTGGTTCTGGAATCCTAACTCTCTCTGGAGTCACTTTGATACCTTGCTCAGACAGAATTCGTCCTATATTTATAGGAGAATTCTTCATGCATTGTCAATTGGGTAGGTGAGGTTGGTCACCTAACCTTGCCTACCCTTAGACTTTCCTTGGAGGTAGGTAACCTCCCTTTGACATGGGAGGGATTCCAGAGGCTTCATGCATCATGCATGAGCTTAGCATGTAGAACCCAACGCAAAGTTGCTTGCAGGTGAGAGCCATGAAGAGGGTTCATTGATGGGAGAGAGTGAAAAGCCAAGGATTATAAGCTTAGTTGCATTAGCTTCACAAACAAAACGAAATATGCAAGAGCCATGAGAGAAATCTATTTGCTTTTGTTCTCAATTCTTAAGGCTTAACTTTCAAGAAGAAGATAAATGAAGTCTCTAAAAGACAGTAGGGACAAGATAACTATTAAAATTAAATGTATTGATTGAGTAGGTAGTGGAAATTAACATCACAAGAATGTAAAAAATGGTTGACTGACTTTTGGAAATATCGATCAAGAGAATAAATGTGTTGATTGCCCTTTGGAAAAATCACAAAATCAAGTGTGATGACCAACCATCTTATGCCGTGATGTGAACACAAATGTAATTGCAAGAATCTAACACTTCTTTGTCTCTTTTTTTCTTGCCTTGAGGTTGGTCAATTACCAGGATGACGGTAAGATTTTTGACTATGATTCTCTTTTGAGATTTGATAATGACTAAAAAAATATTAAAAAAATGCTATCAATGTTAGTCAGAGTTCTCCTTTACAGTTTTTTCTCTACATGTGGCAAGCTACAAGGGCGTGAGGAATGATTAATGAAAAATGTATTAAAAATTGGAGAGAAGGAAATAGATTTTGATCATGCAAAGAAAAAAAAATTACTAAAATACAGTTATAATGCTATCCTTAAAAGGCCTATAAGAGTTTAGACCAAAAGAGAATTCTTATTTGAATAATAAAATTAATGTGATGTAATATCTTTAAAAATTAAAAGAAAGATCATATATGAAGATTCTTAATCATTTTTTTTAAGTTATTGCCTAATAAACATGTTACCACAAGTCTAAGCGACCATCATTGATTCGGTAATTACATGAGAAAATAGAGATGCCAAATATACAAGCTGAGACAGAGAACTCCTAGGCTTGCCAGGAATCATTAACAAGCGTTGCGGATATAAAAATCAAGCATTCAGTCAAAACGTTAGCACCAGAAAATAAAGCAAGAGAGAGTGCAAAGCAATAATCACAAGAGGCATTCTTGCTGTATTAGTATCACCCAAACACAATTATTTTGCCACAAAAGCAATCCAGTACACCCACAAACATTAATGAAAATGAAAATTAAGCATCTTCTTAGTTGTTTGATCTCATGGAGGGCCACGAAACACATAAAAGAAAAGAAGCTTATTGATAGAGTAATAACATTTCTTTTTTATCAAGTAATAACGGCCTAAGGAGATGGAAATGGAGGGTCTGGTATGTCCATGGTTCCTTCCAACATCAGGATAACAATCTTCATAAAAGGACGGAGACTTGGATCATCTTGAATACACAACAATCCCACCTTTACCATCCTTTCCAGGGTTTTTATGTCTACTTCTTCCTCTGCAACAAGCTTGTTCAAGTCTCTGGTAACAAAGCAATTATAGACCCAAGTGGGAAGAAGCACTTCAGCTACAGTTGAAACATTCACTTCCATGTTGCTTATGCAACATATTATCTCTAATAGTACAACTCCAAAACTGTAAACATTTGACTTGACTATTATTTGGTTGTCCTTTTTCCATTCGAGTGCCATATAACCTCTAGTCCCTCTAATCCCTGTAACAACTGTAGTTTGGTTAGGATTAATAAACGCTTTCCTAAGCAGAAATTGGAGATCTTAGCAATCTAAGAATCATCCATAAGAATATTTTAAGGCTACTTGAGAAATGGGTTTGAAAATAATTTCAGCTCAAACAATTCGTTGAGAGAGAGGTTCTATTTATGAAAGATAATCCTTTACGTCATAGGGACATGTGTCAATAACTTATTCATCCAGCACATGATGTCAAATAAAGATAAACAAGAGAGTTGACCTTTATAACAACCTGGTCTCGTTCTAGAAACAATAAAGAAGAATTCCAAAAAACTGATAAAACTGATAGCAATCAATTAACACTGTAACTAACTATAACCAACTCTAGAATTAAGAGACTAATCCATTGGCTAATCCTGGAGGAGAAAGATGCGAGTTGTCTTGACACCCCCCTTCAAACTGGATGGTACCTCTGTAACTACTAGTTTGCCTCTGAAGACATGGAATTGAGGAGAAGATATAGGTTTCGTTGGGCAGTCAGCAACTTGGTCATAGAAGGGAACACTTCTGACTTTCAGCAGGTTTTGTAACACTCTGTCTCTTACAAAATGAATGTCAACTTCAATGTGTTTCGATCTTGCGTGGAACACAGGATTAGAGGTATGTGCATTGGCACTTATATTGTCACACCATTTGATGGAACATTGATCTGGTTTACAATGAAGTTCTCCTAGAAGAGATTCCAACCAAGCAATTTCTGCAGTTGCATTTGCTAAGGCTCCATATTTAGACTAAGTACTTGATCGTGACAACACTACTTGTTTTTTGGATTGCCAGGACACTAAAGAGTCACCTAGGAAGATGCAATATTCGCCAATTTATCTTCTGTCTTCACTGTCACAAGCCCAATCTGCATTTGAGAAGCTTGTGATTCTTAGATTTTCACATGGTTTGATGTGAAGCATATGTTAGCCCTAAGGCTACATGATAATTTTGATGATAACAATACACATTGATTAATTGAGATTTACTAACATGTTTATTTATGTGCAAGAGTAAGATCATTGAAATAATTTTAAAATCAAGAAGAGGCTTATTAAAATGAAGTGTTGAAGCTAAGGAGAAGACTACATGTTAAAGGCACCAAAGTTTAAGAACAAGGATTGACTCAAGGAATGTGACACATGAGCAATGTTCAATCAATTGGTCATATATATCTCTACAAATATCCAAATGACGTGATTCTTGAGCCTTTGGAAATCTTACTCAATTTATAACATTTCATATGTTTTAATGAAATTCAAATTTCAAGTGCAAGGTTGTCCAAATCATCATGCAAGTTGAAAGACAAATGGAAGCAGCTGACATGAGCACCGAATACTCCTTTGGACATATCTTGAGCTAGAAAAATCAAAATGACTTGATTCTTGTGGCATTGGAAAGATGACTTAATAAGAACATTTCATATGTTTTGAAAAAATTCAAATTTCAAATGGAAGGCTGACATAATTGACATGCAATTCGGTGGACTGACACAAGAAAGAAAAATCAACTCACATGAGCACCGAATGGTGTTTTGGCCATATCTTAAGATAGAGATATCCAAATGCTTTGATTCTTAATGTTTGGAAATCTTATTTAAATAGTAGATCTTTTATGTTTTGAATAAATTCAAATTTTAAACTGAAGACTGACAGAATTATCATTCAATTTGGTGGACTGACACAAGAAAGAAAAATCAAGTCACATGAGCACCGAATGCTGTTTTGGCCATATCTTGAGCTACAGATATCCAAATGACTTGATTCTTGATGCGTTGGAAAGCTTATTAAAATTTGAAAATTTTTATGTTTTGTAGATTTTCAAATATCAAACGGGACATTGACAAAAATGGCAGACAAAATTATGGTTTTTATGGTGGGCAGAAAATTTGGAGTTGGTGTCTTCACTTGATTAAGTTCATCCCATTTGCCTATAAAAGGAGCCCTTCTCCCATGCATTCAAAAAGAACAAGAGAAGCATATATCAAGCAAAAAACAAGAGAAATATCAAGTCTAGAGAGCTTTTATATTTTTTATCTACTCTTTGAAGAGAGTTGTACTTTTGTTGTAAAAATTATCCTTGTTATTGTATTGTGGTAAGAGTGAGATATTCTTGTAAAGATAAAAAGGTTATCCTGAGAGAACTCTTTCCTTGGTTGAGGTTATTCATCAAGAAGAACCTCTTGGTTGTGGTGTATCAAGGGTTGAAGAAGTGCACGTGGTGAGGTTGTTCATCAAGAAGAACTCTTGGTGTGGGACGAATTATCAGAAGTTGAGAAAGTGCCTTCGTGAGGTTTGTTCATCAAGAAGAACTCATGGGGTGGTGTTATCAAGGTGAACGGAAGTTGCCTTGGTGAGGTGTTCATAAAGAAGAACTGCTTGGTGTGGTATTATCAAGAGTTGGAAGAAAAAGTCTTGGTGAGGTTGTTCATCAAGCAAGTTGTAAGATTTCTACAACTTAGTGGAAAGCTTAGCTCGTGGAGCTAGGAGCCCGTGGACGTAGGCAAGGTTTGCCGAACCACGTAAATTGAGTTTGCATTCTCTCTATCCCTTTCCTCTTTACATTTACTTGCACTTGTGATTGTTCATCATTATTATTCTTTTGATTGCATCTTTGATAAATTCTAATTTCATCTTCTTCACCTTTATTTTTAAAGAAAGAGTGAACTAATTTTGATCTTTCAAGAAAAGTTTTCTAAATCCGTTTTGATAAATAAAAACCCAATTCACCCCCCATCTTGGGGTCGACCATACGTGCGGTCAACAAGTGGTATCAGAGCAAGGTTGCTCAATTTTTAAATCTTAATCGATTTTTGAGCTATGGCAACTTTTAATTCAACTTCATATGTTGAGGGACTTTCTATCTCTAGACCTCCATTTTTTTAATGGAAGTGATTACTCTTATTGGAAAACTAGAATGAGTATTTTCTTGAAATCTTTTGATTATGATTTGTGGTCTATTGTTTTGGAAGGACCTTTTGTTCCTACCAAAATTGAAAATGGGGAATGCATGCTTAAAGAACTTAAAGAGTTTAGTGAAGATGATAAAAAGAAATTGAGTTTGAATGCTAAAGCTATGAATGTTTTGTATTGTGCTCTAGATAGAAATGAGTTTAATAGAATATCTATTTGTTCTACGGCACAAGAAATATGGCACACACTTGAAGTAACTCATGAAGGAACTAGTCAAGTTAAAGAATCCAAAATTAGTATGCTAGTTCATAGTTATGAGCTTTTAAAGATGAAATCGGATGAATCAATTTCTGAAATGTTTACTAGATTTAGGATATTATTAATGTTAGAAATTCCTTGGTAAATCTTATTCTAATGTTGAATGGTGAGAAAGATTCTTAGGTTACCAAAATCTTGGGAGGCACAAGGTGACGGCCAATTCCCAGACGCAAAGGACCTCACCAAACTACCATTAGAAGAAATTATGGGTTCTCTCATTAACTCACATGAAATCATCTCGAAAGGAGAATGAAGAAGAAGATTACGAAGTGGCAAAACATGTGCTTCATGGCTTTAAGTGAAGATGAGGTAGTATTCTAAATTATGCATCCTAAACTTTCATATGATGAATTACTTGAAGCATTCAAAATTTACATGTGCAAGTTGATAAACAAAATTCAAAAATCAATGCTTTCAAAAAGAATTCAAAAATCATGTTATCTCAATTAGAAGAGTTGGTGGAAATAAATGAAGCTTTAGAAAATGAAAATGAAATTTAAAGCAAAAAGATTTTGAAAGTTTGGAAAGTCAAATGCATTTTTTAAAAACTGAAAATGAGATTTTAAAACAAAAGGATTTTGATAAATTAGAGAAAGAAAATATTATTTTGAAAAAGGAAAATAATGACTTAAGAAATATTATTGATAGTTTTACAAAAAACACAAAAAATTTGAATTCTATGTTACAAAACCAAATGTGTGTTTTTGATAAAAGAGGGTAGGATATAAAACTCATAAAAATCAAAAGTATTTTAAAAATTATTTTGCTCATGCATCTTCTAGGAATAATCCTAATCATTCATGTACTTATTGTGGAAGAAAAGGACACAGAGTGCATTCTTGCTATATTAAGAGAAATCCTAATTTGAAACAAATATGGGTTCCAAAAAGTACCATAACTAACCCCCAAGGACCCAAGAATTTTTGGGTACCAAAAAGTTACTCCTTGAATGTTGATTGTAGAGACAAAGGAGTGGGAAACACAAGTGGTACTTAGATAGTGGATGCTCAAGGCATATGACCGGAGA
>SNVD02011677.1:36323-58966 GCA_013180625.2 Boswellia sacra
AGTTGAAGGAAGTTGCCTTGGTGAGGTTGTTCATCAAGAGAACTCTTGGTGTGTGGTTATCAAGAGTTGAAGGAAGTTGCCTTGGTGAGGTTGTTCATCAAGAAGAACTCTTGGTGTGGTGTTATCAAGGGTTTAAGGACGTTGCCTTGGTGAGGTTGTTCATCAAGAAGAACTCTTGGTGTGGTGTTATCAAGAGTTTGAAGAAAAAGTCTTGGTGAGGTTGCTCATCAAGCAAGTTGTAAAGATTTCTACAACTTAGTGGAAAGCTTAGCTCGTGGAGCTAGGAGCCCGTGGACGTAGGCAAGATTTGCCGAATCATATAAATTGAGTTTGCACTCTCTCTATCCCTATGCTCTTTACATTTACTTGCACTTGTGATTGTTCTTTATTGCTATTCTATTGATTGCATTCTATTTTTATCTTCTTCACCTTTATTCTCAAAGAAAGAGTTAAATTATTTTGATCTTTCAAGAAAAGTTTTCTAATTCCGTATTGATAAATAAAAACCCAATTCACCCCCCCTCTTGGGTTGCCATACCTGGGTCAACAGCATAAAACATAGTGTCTTTGAGATACCTGAGAAGTCTTTTAACTTCTTGCCAGTGCTGAACTTTAGGAGCTTGAAGAGACTGACTTAGCTTGTTAATAATGAAAGCTATGTCAGGTCTTGTGTATGTTAGGTACTGAAGGGCCCCTACTGTACTACTGTAAAGTGCGACATCTTCAAATAATTCTGATTCTACAGCATTATTACTAGAATTCAGAGTGGCTGGTGTAGGACAAGGTTTCAAGTGTTCCAATTGTAGCTTCCTTAGCAAGTCAGCTATGTATTTGGAATGGTTTAAGTAAATTCAGTGGTATCTCTATTCACCTCAATTCCTAGGAAGTAATGTAAATCTCCAAGGTCTTTTATTGAAAAAAGCTTGTTTAATTCATGAATGAAAACCTAGATTTGTGAGGAGTTTGTTCCTGTGATCAGTATATCATCTACATAAAAAAGAACAAATATCCAACACTTAACTGATTTCAAGATGAATAAAGAACTATCAAACTTAGCATTTGCAAATCCCCACTTCTGCAGAATGTTTTTCAGTTTATCAAACCATGCCCTTGGTGCTTGTTTAAGTCTATACAAGGCCTTGTGAAGCTTACAAATATGTGAAGGCTTTAAGGAATCAACATAATCTTTTGGCTCAGTCATATACACCAAATCTTCAATGTTTCTATTCAGAAAAGCATGGTTGATATCAAGCTATCTAATGCACCAATTCTTAGCCATAGCAAGAGTTAAAATTACTCTTATTGTACTTGCCTTGACAGTAGGACTGTAGGTTTCAGCAAAGTCAATACTTGGAGTTTGATGGAAACCTTTGGCAATAAGTCTTGCCTTGTGTCTATGGATTGAACCGTCTGAATTGTATTTTAAGCTTAAAAACCCATTTGTTTCCAACTACGTTGAATTCCGGTGAGTAGGGTACAAGAGTCTAAGTCTTGTTTTTGATTAAAGCATCAAACTCTAAATCCATAGCTCTTTTCCAGCATTTATACCTAAAAGTTTATGTAATAGTGGCTAGTTCAACATTTTCCAGATTTTCACTTTTCTATTGTGATGCAACAAAAATTTTGGGCTTAAAAATGCCACTTTTGGACCTTGTAGTCATAGGGTGGTATGGTAAAATGGCTTTGATAAGTGTTTATCTGGTAAAGGAGGAGTGGAGGATGTTGGTTCAAGGTTATTATTGGGATCATGTTCAACAAAGGAGTCAACATTTTCATAAAGTTCCTGATCATGTGATGTTTCTTATGGTGAATTGGGTGTAAATTCAGTAGCTATAGGAGGAGAATTTTGAGGTCTCTCTCAACTAGTTCTATTTGATTTAATAGAAATTGTTTCATCAACATTTATGTCTTGGAAGGAATCTTTACTAAAAAAAGGAAGTGAAAAGAAAGAAGAACCACTAATGGGATTTTGTTGAGAGGAATTTGTCTTAAGTTTGATGAAACCACTCTTGAAAGGAAATTCAAGCTCATTGAAGATCACATTTTTGGATATGTAAATCCTCCCGACGGAGCTAAGGCACTTGTAACCTTTGTGAAAGTCATTAAAGCCAAGGAAGATACATTTGACTGAAGGAAATTGAAATTTATGGTTTTGATATGGTCTTGGCAGGAATAACAGGTGCAACCAAAAGTTTTAAGTGATTTGTAATTTGGTAATTTGCCAAAAATTACTTGCCATGGTGATTTGACATTAAGAAGTGGTGTAGGAAGTTTGTTTATGAGATAAGCTACTACGTGGAAAGCTTCCCACCAGTATTTAAGTCGCATGGCAGCTTAGGCAAGAATAGTTAGACCAATTTCAACCAAATGTCTATGCTTTCTTTCAGCTCTCCCTTGCTACTCATGTGCGTAAGTGCATGCAATTCTGGATTCTATCCCATTTTGTTTTAAAAATTCAGAGAATGCTCTAAATTCCCCACCCTAATCTATTTGTGAACTCTTTATCTGCCTCTCAAATTCCTTTTCAACAAGGGCTTTAAAATTCTTAAAGATAAGAAAGCTTCTGCCTTAATTCTAAGAGGATATATCTAAGTGTACCTACTGTGATCATCAATAAAATGAATATAGTACTTGTAACTTGCACTAGAAGTAATAGGGGCAGGACCCCAAAAAGTCTGAATGAATAAGATCAAGGACATGATTAGCTTTGCTATCACATTTGTCAAAGGGCAAAGAGTGAGATTTTTCCCATTTGGCAAGCATCACATAAAGAAATATTTTCATTCAGATTTGAATGTGGTTCTTTACATAGTTTTAGAATTTGACTTAAGACCTTAATAGAGAGGTGTCATAATTTTCTAAGCCAAGTATTTACATTGCTTTCAACAAATAAACTAGGACTTGCGTGACTCAGATTACATGAGTTTAAGTTCTCTGAATTGCACTTAGAAGAATCAAAGACACTTAACAGTTAGAGACTTGGAAACAATATTTATAGACTCTTTGTTTCCTTCTTGAAGACTGAATTGAGATGAGACTGAGTTCTAAAAAGTTGGTTGAATCTGGTAGAGACCTTTCCTAAATATCCCTTGCAATAGAACTTTGTGTGTTTATTTGTCCTTTACAAGATAGAAATTGGAGTGAAATTCAATATAAATATTGTTGTCTTGAGTGAGTTTAGAAACACTTATCAAGTTTTTTGTTATTCTAGGCACACATAGATTGTTTTTTAGGTTTAAACTGGCGTTAGGTGTGTGATATTTCGTGTGGCCAATATGAGAAATTAAAAGTTTGTTACCATCACCAGCCGAGAGTGTTTGCTTACCATTGTATTCACTCCTCACATTAAGTTGCCTGGGATCAACAGTGACATGATTTGTGGCCCCACTATCCACATACCAAGCATCATCTGCAACAATTTCTAAAGATGCAATGAAGGCTACTGAAGAGTTTGGTTGTTGACTTTGCCAAGTTTGTTTTGTTTCTGTTCCTTTTTGAGGTTCCCATATAACTAAGGTCAGTTCTATAAAAACAATTAGCTACAGAATGTCCTACTTTGCCACAAATTTGGCAAATTGGTCTAGAGTTGCCAAATCTGCCACCTTTCCCCTAGGTGGCCTTCCTTCATTTCCTCTTCCACCTCCATGAACTTGGTTTTTGTGGCCTGAGTTCTTAGAGTTTCCTTGAGTCGGATGCTTGTTGTTGAAGTTTCCTTGCTTACCAAAGGCTACATTAATAGAAGCTTGGTTCAAGCTTAGATTGGAGAAGCTGTTAAGCCTTTCCACAAAGCTTAGGAGAATGGCTTAGAGTTCCTGCCATGTTATATTGTCCTTTGATTGAATTTGAATAACAATGGGATTGTATTTTGCATCTGGTCCCAATGTTGTAGAGGAAATAAGATCACCAAGTGGAATTGGATTGCCCGCTACAATCAAATTATTAGCAATTCTTTTCATAGTTAACAGGTAATCTTTCAAACTCATAGATCCCTTCCTAGTGTTTTGCAAGTCAAATCTCAAGTTTGAAATCATAGATCTATTTTTAATACCACATAATTCTTCCAAAGCTTTCCACAAATTTCTAGAGTTGGTCTGATCTATTACCTGTGCAGTAATCTCCTCTGTAACGGATCCAAGAAGCCAACACACCAAAAGATTGTCCATCGTCACCCACTCTTCAAACGCAGGGTTGGGCTGGAGCTGAGATTCTCTTCTATTCTCTATTGTTGAAATGAACTCAGGTGGACATGCTTTTGTTTCAAGAACAAATCCATCAAGTCTATGTCCTCTAAGTGTAGGAATCATCATCTGTTTCCATACTGTATAATTGTTTTCATGGAGCTTCACATGGAAATTTTGATTCAGAGTGCTATTGAAAGGAGAATTTCCAATAGACAAAAAAGTTGATGAAGTTGATCCAGTTTCAGTGCTGGAAAAGGGAGAATGGTTATTTGAACTGCTGGTCATGGCGTTGTCCTGGTAGCTCTGATACCAACTTGAGAAATGGGTTTGAAAATAACCTCAGCTCAAATAATTCATTGAGGGAGAGTTTTCTATATATGAAAGATAATTACATCTTAGGAGACATGTGTCAATAACCTATTCATTGAGCACATGATGTCAAATAAAGATTAACAAGAGAGCTGACCTTTATAACAACCTGGCTAGTTAGTCTCTTTCTAGAAACTGATAGCAATCAATTAACACTGTAACTAACTACAATCAACTCTCGAATTAAGAGACTAATCCAGTTGCTAATCCTGGAGGAGAGAGATGTGAGCTGTCTTGACAAGGCTTAATGTTGCAGTGAATGATAGCGACTAGGGATGGCAAATTTCTGGTGCGGGTCCAGGTTTGGCATTTCCGCACCCGCACCGGAAAAAAATATTCTTCCCCGCACCCCAGAAAATCCCCGGATTTTTTCGGGTTTTTTCCGGTGCGGGTTTTTGCGGGTATTGGGGTGTTACACCCGCACCCGGAAAAAAAACCCGGATTTTGCCCGGATTTTTTATTTTATAAAATAAAATTTATTTTAAATAATATATGTTTGCATAAAATATCTCAAAGATTTAGCTAGCACTGATGGCAAAGCCAGTTGTAGAAGGATTGGTAGCCTAGGTTCGAACCACAACTCCCTCAATTTATAAGTTTTAATTAAATATATAAAACAAAATTCATTATATAAAATTATCTTAAACAACTAACACAAAAAGGCATGTGGTTCAGTGGTTAACAACTCAAAATTAAACTTGCAGGTCTCGGGTTCGAATCTTGCCATATACATTTTACATTGTAAAATTAAAAAAAGGCTGGGCTTTGCGGGTGCGGGTCGGGGACCGAGGTTCCTTAGTAATACTGGACCCGTACCGCACCCGCACTTGTTTGTACTTAGTAAACCCGTCCTCGAGCCCAATCCCTGGATTTCCGGGTTTTTTCCTGTCCGGACTGGGCGGGTAATTTCCGGGTACCCGGCCCGGCCGGAGAAAAATGCCATCCCTAATAGGGACCTCTCATTGATCACGAAGATAAAGAATCCCTCTTGCCACGTCTAAAGCGATTCTCACCCTTTCTTTCAAAAGGGGATGCTGTCAACATTGAATATCAGATCTGCAAGAGAACCATTGCGCACGTATTCGTAAACAAGAAGCTTCCTGGAGCCCTCCATGCAAAAGCCAAGCAAGCAAACCAAGTTCCTGTGATGCGTTTGGCGAACTACAGCCATCTCTTCTAGGAACTTCCTTTCCCCTTCTTCCTGAGAATTTTCTAATCGCTTAACTGCAATGATCTTTTTACCATCAGATACAAAACCCTTTGTAGACTGCCGCAAACCAGCCTCTTCCCAGCTCTTCCTTGAACCCGTCTGTGGCTTTGTCGAGCTCATTATAAGAAAATAATTGCAGACTTTGTCGAGCTCATTATAAGAAAATAATTGAAGTGAGAACTGTTGCGTTATATCTAAAACTTGAATTTCCAGGAAGCTTTTTGAATCTCTTAACTCGATGTTTGAATACAAGGAAACTCGAAATTGCAATGATGAAGCACAAGAACGTGATGAAACCTCAGCGATGAAGCACAAGAACGTGATGAAACCCAAACTTGTTGCAGGAATTGTAACAAATTTTTTCTTGCTTTTATTGGCGACTCCTTTAGGTGCTGGACTACTTGGGGTAATTCCTCGGATTCTTGTTTGACGTTGCCTCAACTCCACTTGACAAAGACTGTGGCCAGCTCATTTTGATCTTTCTTCCCGAACATTAGTGGAAGTTCGAATTTATTGCAAGTTCCATTCAAGTAAAAAGCGGCTCCACAATAACAGTCATTTAAGCAGGAGTCAATGCAATGTTCCTGATTCAACGGTAGCATAGCATAAGGCAAACCTCCCAACTTTGTGTTATCCACATTAGAAATGTTGTAAAACATTGCAGGCTCCCTGCTTTTACAGCCTTCTTCATCCTTAAAGCTTCTGTAGCATCCCAGGCGCTTCATATCAGCGTCTATATAAACAAAACCAGGAAAGCAGTAACAATCGGCTCTAGTTCTGTTGCTTGAACAGAAGCTATTAAAGCCACAGAAACCTTTCACTTCATACTGGTTCTGCGGGGCAGACCACTCAACTTTGACCCTAGAGTCACTGCTGATCTTAAAGCGATGTGAGTACAGCCTTGAGATCCCATCGTAATCAAACGTTGTCCGGTAAATCAGAGTCTCATTGTTGACTGATTTAGAGCTATTGGCTAAAATTTGTACAGTTTCTCCATTGCTCAGCGTTAGACCACCTTCGGGACTGCGATTTAGCTCCGCCGAAGTAGATCTAGCCGAATTCTGTACACTAAGTAAGATTCCCGAGTTTGGTTTAGAAGGTAGCCATCTAGGTCTCCTCCATTACCCTTTTCTTTAAGATAAAATTCTACACGCGAATGGTCTAAGGTCGATCTAGTTGCCGTCAGTTGAATGCCACTAGATAGGCTCCGACCACCTGATATGGTGTCGGTCGGGTTTTCAAAGCTTTCCCAAATTACTTCAGACGTGTTTGCATAGATGACAAAGTTACCAGAGTCCAGCATAGAAGCTGAAGTAGCAAAAGTAGTAAAAACATAATTAGAAAAATGTATCACATGCTTCGTTTCGCCTTGGCCTGTTCGAAGAAGAAGCTGACCATCCTTGGTGAAGATAATGGAAGCATTTAAAGAGACTGGAGGGTCATCTCGGTTTGCAGTCCAGACAACGGTGATATTAGGCCCAGCCAGCCAAATTCCAATAGCAAATCGATCACCTTGTTGATAAGAACCAAAAGCAAAAAGGCCATTGAAGATCCTGGACTTATCAAACCTGAGCTTTCTGTTAGAGCTTGTATATTCAGAGAAAGTAGGCAGAGTAAGAAGCAAACTATTTGTAGGTGAAACATTAAAATGATCAGCGGTGCCATTGAAGTAACAAGTTTGTTATTTTATCTTGCAATTGAATTCTTCAAATCCTCAAGCTTCTTTTGGGTTGAATTTCCAAAACAGTAATGTTGTACACAACCCACCCTACCCATCTTCCGTTGATAAAATATTAGAAGCGGGCTAAACATAATAATAAAAATAAATTAAGGAAATTAAAATATACCCAGTTTAAATAAAATAATTGAGAAACTAAACCAACCCTCAAGTAAAGGGCATAATCATAAGCCAGAGCCCCGGCTTCCACACCCTTCTTTTCCAAACCTGAATATTTCTTTTTCATCATCTGATTTTATCTTTTCCATCAACTAATAGAAAACTCTAAATGGGCTTTGATTGGTCAACAAATAACTTCAATAATGAAATCAAATTAATCAAGAACCGAAAGAGAAATAAGGTTTCATTGTCTACAAGGCCGAGATTTCAACGAGAGAGAAGGAGAAATTTTAATCACGATGTATTCTACTGGATTTCTAATTTTTATAAATTCCTCTTTAAAATAAAATATTGATATTATATTTAATTAAATTTATGAGGGATATATATGATATTGAAAGAGGTGTATAAAGTAGGATTTAAATTAAAAAAATGGGGTTTGTATGGTAAATTTTGGGGCTCATATAACCTAACCCTTAGACTATATAGCACAATAATTATTCTTCCCATAAAATTTTGTCAACTTACATTGTATATAGATTGTAGATGTAGATTTTTTTTAATTAAAAAAATGAGAAACTCTATAACTTCTTCCTATTAAAAAATAAAAACCACTTAATCTAAAAATTTATGGATTCTTCTTATATTAGTTTAAAATTTACTACACCCAATCTTTTTGATTTAACGTCGTGCACACTCAATTCTCCTGTCGTCACATTTATCTTTTTTTTTTTTAAATAAAATTTGACTTAGATTGACATATGTAAGAGTTAATTCTAATGTTGGACTATAGCAGTGACGGAGCCAGCCATCTGCTTTAGTGGGGGCAAATTAAGACATTAGAAAAATTATTCATAAAAAAATCATATTCATTATTAGATTTATATATTTTCTTATATTAAAAAGATGGAACAATTAAGAATTCAACAGAAAAAATATTTATAAACTATAAAAAGTAGTATTTCATAAATAGTTTTATATTTATTTGTAGGGTTCAATTAATATCAATAAAAATCTTAGTAAAATATTTGATATATAGGCTCTTTGTCTACAAAATATATATTTTTTAATTATAAGTATTTCTGTAAAACATATTATAAAGGAAAACTTGATAGAAGGTTAGGTATTATAATTTAATTCTTAACTTGAATGTTTAACAAATTAATAAAATTAATATGGAGTCTTGTAAATTAAAAGTATATTTTGATATTAATTTTCCATATATTAAGGTTTAATAGCTAATGTAGATAACTATTGTTAAAGCCGTTAAAAATAAAAATAATTATAAGATAGATTAAAAATTTAAATCATCTAAAATATAAAAAGGGTTTGTTGTGTTAGAATACAAACTAAAAGGGATTACATGAAATTTTACAAAATCAATGGGGGCAATTGCCCCCACTCGTCACTATGTGGCTCCGTCCCTGGACTATAGTATTGGTTCCTCATCTAATTTCTATCAAATCTCTTGAGGATTTAGCGCCATGTATCACCTTATTATATTATTATTTAAATGATTGTGATTGGAGAGAAGATAAGTTAAAAAAAAAGCTAATTAGGGAAAAAAAGGGCTACCTTTTTTGTTTTTAGTAAAGCAAAAATTTATTTTAACAAATCTAACCGATAATATTTTATATAAATGCCATATGTCATAATGAAATTGTCAAAAGCATGGGTAGGCTAGTTACAGTGTCGTTCAACTAGTGCAGGCTACGATTTTGCTTCGTAAAATATAGATTCGACTCCAATGAACCAGCATCACTATTTGAAGCGCTAAATCTTATTTTATAGGTATGCCCAAATCTTATCAAGTTGTAAATGGTAGACTCTACATATATGAAGTCTTTCATCAAAGTGATCAATTTTTTTTAGAAGATAAAAGATTGAATTTTTATGTGAAAGAGACCGACGACATATGATGCTTTATCTAAAGATGAGGGTCGATGTGGTTATTATCAGTCTTTTTATCTTATTAATGCCACATCATTTTTTTATTTCTATATCCTTCTATTTGAGTTTCAAATTATTTTGGTGTTATGGTCATAACAAAATTGGGCCTTAATTAAATCTAACACAGTAAGCCCATTACTGAAGCCCGTTATTTAGGCCTACTATCTGGGTCCCACAATAACTCCTCCTGATGCCTATATAAACACTCCAAACTTTTACTCAAGGTATGCACACTTTTCTAAACTCGTTCTCTCTCTAAATTTCCTTGGCTTTTGAGAGCTTCTCTCTTTAGGAAATTCTCCTATAAAATTCCGGAGTGTCGGAAACTGACTTGGGCATCGGAGGGTTTTCGCCGGCACCACCGACGGCACCCCTGACAATTTTCTTTGTTTTCAGGATTGGACCCGACGTACAATTTGAGTTCCAGCCCGCTTTTCGGCCATCCGAAAATCGTGCATCAACAGTTGGCGCCGTCTGTGGGAACGACAATTTAAGCCTCTTTAGTTGTTGCTCCCATCCAAACGTAGTCAAACACATCATGAGTCACGCATCCCAACACTCAACCTCCCTAGAGGTTGATGAAGAAATCGAGGTAGAAGCACCTCCCCGACGTCGAAGGGTAGTTGATACAGGGAGAGCTTTAGTGATATCCTTTGGGGTGGGGCCTAACCCCAGGCAACCCTGACTTCCACTTAGAAGACCAAGGAAAGGCAAGACGAGTCGATTAACAATCATGGAACATACCATGCGGAATTTTGGTGAACAAATGAACCGTATGGTGACTATGTTTAACCAAGCATTTGGACAAAGTATTCAACAGGCTGCAAATACTGCTGGAAACACCCCAAGGAATGCTATGATGGTAGCTAATGTCCCAACTGATGTCGGTGGATATACTGACCTGGTCACCCAGACCACTCGATTACCTCTCCAGCAGGTCATTCAACCAAATCTTTCCCATCCTATTGTTCAGGGAGGAGATGGTTGCCCAAAGATCCCTCTTCCTATACTCATCATATCTGAACAACGATTAGAAGCAGTAGACCTTCGTCACTCTTTAAATAAAAAGCGTCATTCAAGTGTCGAGCAAGGACCAAAAGGAAGTAATGTTGATTAGCCAGCCTATTCTTATCATGGTCCTTACGCTCCAAGGGGCAACCTCCAATCAAAAAGAAATCGCCCCAACTCAACACCTAGAAGTAAGGATCATCGCCCAGATATTATTCCAATGGATGTCTCAGAAGAGGAAACATCAGATAATCATTTTGTGGAATTCAATCGAGAAATGGATGAGAAAATTCATAAACTAGAGAAGTTGATTAAGCGTTCAGGGGGAGAAGAGGATGGTCGTCCACAATGGGATTCACCCTTTGTTGAAGATATTCTAAGGGAAAGATACCTGTACGGATTTCGGATGCCACAACTTGAGCTTTACCAAGGGACAACTGACCCTCGAGAGTATTTAGACTCTTTTGTTTCTCATATGGAGATTCAAGGGGTCTCATGAGGAATAATGTGTAGAACTTTCTCTCTTACCCTTGGAGGATCAGCTAAGCAATGGTATAGGAGGTTACCAGCCTCATCCATCTCCAGCTTTGATGAGCTTGCTCGTAGTTATCTCACATACTTTAGCAATATGAAAACAAGAAGTCGTCCGGCACAGAGCTTTCTTTCAATCAAGCAGGGTCGTAATGAATCACTCCGTGCATTTGTGGACCGGTACTAACGAGAGGTCGCTCGAGTGGATCAATTTAATGATGGTTATGCTATGCAAGGTTTGGTCCAAGGAATCAAAGGGGAGCTCTCTCTCGCATGGAAATTTTCTGTTAACCTCCCACGCACGTACCAAGAAGTATTGGCAAGGATCTCTAGCCATGCCGATGCAGAGGAAATTTATCAAGCAAATTATCCTGGGCAGACTCCGGTGATGCCTAATTCCTCGAGTACAGATGGACGATCGTATGGCAATCACAGGAGAGAGCATCATGATAGAAATCATAAATCAACCTCGGACCGACGCTCCGTGCGAGATACATTAAGAAATGATCGTCTCTTGTTGCAAGGGTCATCCACCCAACCCCGCCAAGAGCATAATGATTGACCCCAAGAGGAGCACCGTACTTTCACATTACTTAACATGCCACAGCATGATATCTTGAAAGAAATCAAAGATAAGGGACTACTGAAAGAACCTGCCCCTTTACGGTCGGATCCAAGAGCAAGAGATAAGAGAAAGTTTTGTCATTTCCACCGGGCTCATGGTCATAACACTGCAGATTGCTTTGAATTGAGGAAACAAATTGAGGGTCTTATCAAGGATGGCCAGCTACAAGAATACATTTATCGCCCCCCCGAACCATCTAGCAAGAATGACAAAGGGAAAGAACCATTAGAAGAAGTAGCCACGATTTTTGGGGAGTAGTGGCTGGTCCAAGTGCCCAAGCCCGAAGGCACCTAGCTAGGCAAGCAAGATATGACCTCCCTCATTATGAAGTCAACTTGACGGCTTCTTCTACCAATGCTAGGGATCATGACGTTATCTCTTTTTCATCTCAAGATGCTCATGGTATCCATCATCCTCATTGTGATGCCTTGGTCCTCACCGTAATTGTGACCAATAAAAGGTTAAAAAGAGTATTGATTGACAACGGGAGCTCCGCTGACATAATGTCATTGGATGCATTTGATCGATTGGATCTTAACCGTAGAGATATGAGAGGCATCCAAACTTTTCTGATGGGATTCGCTGGAGGAAAGGTTATTCCCGAAGGAGTAATTTCATTACCTGTGACCTTGGGAGAAGACTCCCTACAGACAACCAAGATGATGAATTTTCTCGTGGTAGATCATCCGGGTGTTTATAACGCCATTCTTGGATAACCATCACTTTATGACTTCAAAGTAGTAATGGGTGTCTATCATCATATCTTGAAGTTTCTAACACCTCCGGGGATAGGAGAAGTTAGAGGTGAATAGCGAGCCTCTCGAGAAAGCTACAACATGGCTTTTAAAGAGAAGGCATATAAGCTATTGATGATTCAAGGAGAACCTTCCGTGGGCATAAGCTAAGTGGGCAAGTACTACAAAGAACTCGAGATCCCACTGATGGAGCATTGGGGCCTAACTGGGAGAGTCTTTATCGAGTCAAAGCAGTCATCCGACTAGGCACCTACAGACTGGTCATCATGGATAGGAGGTTGCTTCGTCATCCATGAAATGTTGAGCACTTAAAATAAATATATTATCCATGATCTCTTTATATATGTAATAACTCCTTCTAAGGACTTATGCATGTGTGACAACTCCCATAGGGAGACCTATAAAGAGATTACCAATTAAGTATTCGATTTACCACATTACAATTCGTTCATCTTTAAAGACTCATTTATGATCAAGTTGCAAGAAGCCCACTTAAACTTATATATGAAGATGATGAGTTAGAATCTCCTTGCTTGACTTTCCACCAATGTTCAACTTCAGGATCACTATTTGAGGAAGAAGAGGATGACCGGTCACTCTCCCCATCAGCATCTACCACATTGTGATTAACAAAATTACGTCCTAACTCACGATCTTGACTGAAAAAGTTCTGATAAAACTCATTAATGTTCCTTGTCGACTGGTTTTGATGACGTGGTTCCCCCCGTAGCACTGTCACAGTTTTAATTCTAGCCATCTGCACAGTTAAAAAGGAGTTGTTAGTCATCAAACCAAGTCTACTAAGGAAGGGAAGAAATGAGAGAAAAGAAATGCTAAGGGACTATATTGAAAACTTTTTAAATAGTCCTTGAAAAATTTTT
The DNA here is from genome assembly GCA_013180625.2 of Boswellia sacra. Lineage (NCBI taxonomy): Eukaryota > Viridiplantae > Streptophyta > Magnoliopsida > Sapindales > Burseraceae > Boswellia > Boswellia sacra. Next base: position 49,671 of record SNVD02011677.1, read on the forward strand.
TCACCCTTGAAAAGAAAAATATCAAGTTGGTCCTTAACCAAAAGTATATAGTTGGTCTTAAAAAAAAAAGTATAAAGTTGGTCTTTAAAAAAAAAATCGAAAGTTTTGGGTAGATGTGCAAGTTTTAGGATTTTGCAAAAAGCCCCCTGTTCATAATTTTCAAAACTGGCGAATGCCCCCTGTTCATGGCTTTCGAAACTTGCAGAATGCCCCCTGTTCATAGGTTTCAAAACTTGCAAAATACCCCCTGTTCGTAGTTTTCAAAACTTGCGGAATGACCCCTATTCATAGTTTTCGAAATTTGTAAAATAACCCCTCTTCATAAGTTTTCCAAAGTGGCAGAAAGACCCTTGTAAATGAAGTTTTCAAAACTTACAGAAACACCCCTACAACTAAAAATGAAGTTTTAAAAACTGGCGGAAAGACCCCTGCAACTAAAAATGAAATTTTAAAAACTGACGAAAGACCCCTACAACTAAAACTGAAGCTTGAAAAATTACAGCAAGGCCCCTGCAACTGGAAATAACGTAGAAACAAAATCACGACTTCTCAGCCATGCAGTTCGGCCTTCGCGTGCACCTCGCCTCTCGCGAGCTCGGTCTTCACCTGCAACTCGCCCCTCGCGAGCTCGGCCTTCGCATGCAACTCGCCCATCATGAGCCCGCCCTTCGCATGCTCGACCTCCCCTCGTTCATTCGCCTCTCGCCCTTGCAAACTCGGCCCTCACCTTTGGGAGTTCGCCTTTCTCATGCAGCTCGCCTTTCTCTTCTTATATGGTCGTCTCTCATGTCCTTATTGCTCGCCCCTCGCATGGTCATTGCCCGCCACCTTCAACTCCATGAGCTCACCACTCACATGGTCGTCACTCACCCACTTTCAACTCCCCTTACTTTCCTCATGCAGTAAGCCATCACGTTCCAGGAGCCTTCCCACTCATTTATCACTCACCCACCCTCCATCATGTTCCCAAGTATGCTTAAGCACAACTATGATCACTCTTAGTTTCACAAATCTGTTGAACCATAGCAACTCACTTTGGTTCTTGAGCTTCATGCATCTAAATCCCTTATATTTTACATAAACCTACGTATTTCATTGCGTTGTCTCTAGCCTAGTTGGTGTGTTCATTATATTTCACATTGTTTTAACAACTCTGAATTGGGTTGTCAAAGTATACCCACGACCAAGGTTCCGTTCATGTTTACTGCCTGGAACTTGTTTTAAAATATTCAACACAAGCTATATTCAATTAGTTCAAGTCCACTACGTCTCCTAGCATGTTTGGTAATTAATTAAATATTATTTGCCATCATTTTGTATGCCACTCCCACGGGTCCATGCACTCATGATATATGTGTATTTGTTTAATAGAACATGATTATTGCACCTTGCATCATGACTCAAACGGTTTTGTCTTCCTATATTACATCATATTACTTACATGCTTCATGCAATGTTAAATCTCATGCCACATGCTTGCACTACTAATATATTCCCATTATATTAAAGTGCTTCAAGTCATTCATTACCAAACCTCCTTTTTGATACATTTTTATAATGCAAAGCCTTCAACATTCTTTATATTTGTTTGAAGAAATTTCCACTTACATGTGACATATTAAAAATCATGCATTCCATATCCAAGATAGATTATTTTATTTGTTTGGATGATTTATATTCTTAGGCTAAGGAATGGTCGCCCTTCGCATGCAGCTCGCCCTTTACGAGCCTGCCCTTCGCATGCTCGCCCCTCGTTCGCTCGCCAATTGTTGCTTGGGTACTGCCCCTCGTTCGCTCGCCCTTCACCCGCTCGCCTCTCGCCAACTAGGCCTCACTTTTTGATGCATGCACTCCACTACTACATTTTTATTCTATTTCTCCACTCACTTTCCTTGTCTCATGTCGTCATTTCATCATCAAGCCCTTATATGTATTTTGCCTAACTTTACATCCCACATCTCCACTCGATCACAATTTACCCTTTTACAAATTTTTAGCAAACCAAGTTGAAATACAATTATCACATATTATCTAAAACTCTCCTTCGTAGGGAGCTCACTAGCTCGTTATCATATGTGGCACCTACCTAAGGTTCATGCCACATAGAACCCTTATACATAATAAATTTACATCTTTGGGCTTGCTCACTGATACACTTAAATTATGTTCCTGAATAATTTAATCGCCTCTACGTCGACCCGTTATTTGACTTGGGCCTAGGGGGACTACTGTTATGGTCATAACAAAATTGGGCTTTAATTAAATCTAACACAGTAAGCCCATTATTTAGGCCTACTATCTGGATCCCACAATAACTCCTCCTGATGCCTATATAAACCCTCCAAACTTTTACTCAAGGTATGCACACTTTTCTAAACTCTTTCTCTCTCTAAATTTCCTTGGCTTTTGAGAGCTTCTCTCTTTAGGAAATTCTCCTATAAAATTTCAGAGTACCGAAAACTGACTTGGGTGTCGGAGGGTTTTTGCCGGCACCACCGTCGGCACCCCTGGCAATTTTCTTTGTTTTCAGGATTGGACCCGACATATAATTCGAGTTCCAGCCCGCTTTTCGGCCGTCTGAAAATCGTGCATCAACATTTGGTAATATTTAAAATGTCACATTAGTATTTATTTAGACAGTTGAATTAAAAAAAAAAATAGATGACTGAGAATATGTGTATCAAATTATATTAAAATCCTTTATTAAAATATCTCTTCTTATAGATATGAGCTAGACCAAGGAAGGTAATTAGACTTCTTTTTTTTCCGAAGAACTTTATGTTTTAAAAACAATACCAAATAACAAATAAAATTTAGTAATCTGAGTCATTGAATGAGAAGACTTGACAGGATGGTGAAAGCAACTTTTGTCGAAAACAACATAGAGCCAAAAGAAATGACAACGAAATGTGGAAGACTTGGACCGCTGAGTACTGTCTTCTATATATTAAATATTAAGTTGAAAATTAGAGCTTTTGACGCAATGTATCTCTATTGTTGAATTAAATTGTTGAATAGTACGTTTGAATAAAACTTTAATCTAGCAGGACTTGATACTAATAATGTTTTTGAAGTCTTCCAAGTGGTTTATAATATAAATTGAGGGAGCACGAAATTAGGGAGACATTCAAAAGAAAATGAAAACTATCTTCTACACTCTTTGAAGTGGAAAATTAGTTGGTGTCTTTTGTTTCATAATTTATGTTTACTTTTTGTTTGTAAAAATAAGTCATTTTAAAATTATGGTAGAATATAATATATTAGCTACATTGTCTAAACTTAAAAATAGTTTTTCGTAATAACTTTAATATCTCTTTAAGTAATTAATTTGTATTTACTTTACTATATAGATTATGTATTTAATAATTTAACAACAATCATAAGGATTTTTTTATATAAAAACAAACATTTTTGACCAATTAAGAGTATAGATGCTTTCATACGAATGAAAACCAGTCAAACAGTTTAGATTAATGATGAAAACCAAGGCTAGAGGAGGTAGATGACACCACACTAAAAGTTGCTGGTGTATTTAATATTAAGACAAAGTCACACGGATTGGCATTTTTTTCCCATGAATTAATGTAATATAAATGTAGCTAGTATTGACCAATCAAAAGTACCTTACATGGATTTGCAATAAGAATTAGAGAATTAAAATCTTCTACTCACCTAGTTTTGTATTGAGAATCTATTGACATGAAGATTTTCATAAATAATTATCTTAAAAAGTTTTAATAAATAATCCAAGAATAATACTACATCTATAATCCACTTACAGTCAACTCTCCCTACAACCTGAGTTGACAAAATTCAGAGAAAACTGTTGTTTCGGCTGCCAACCGAGACAACCCACCAGTCTCCAGCAATGCTACCTTGCAGTTCAATGCTGAAGGCAGGCTTGTCCTGCAATCCGCAAAAAGCTAAGAAACAAATATAGCTGACATTTCCTGGCCAACCTTATTTGCTTCCATGCTTGATTTTGGAAACTTTGTGCTTTATAGTTCTGATAATGACATAATATGGCAGAGTTTTGATCACCTAACAGATAACTTTTTTGTCGACTCAACATCTTTTGGTTGGGAAGGAGTTGTTTCCAAGTGTTTCAGCAACCATCCAACACGGTAATTCCGTCTTAAGATGCAACAAGACGGAAACCATGTGCAGTACCCAAGGGACACTCCAGATATTGCTCCATATGCTCATTGGGCATCTGATACAAATGGATCGGGTGATAATGTGATGCTACATCTTGAGGTGGATGGCCGCCTTTGCCGGCTTAATTCCACAGGTTACAACATAAAAAATGTAACAGAAGGGTATCCAGCAGTTGCAGGAAGGACCTATTGGATGAAAATTGATTGGGATGAGATTTTCAGACTATATTATCTCAATTTGAGACAAAGTACTTCGTTTTCAATTGTGTGGAAATCTTCCAAAGATAAGTGTGATCCCATCTGTCTGTGTGGCTTTAACACCTATTGCGTTTTAAACGATCAAAAACCTGATTGTAGATGTCTCCAAAGATTTACATTTTTTCGCCAAGGAATTAGTCTTCCGGATGTGAAAGGAATATCACGGTAGGAATCTTAGTCGACCGACGTGGAAAAGTAAAATACTCCATTCAACAATTAGAAAATACTGACTAGGAAGATTCATCATATTCCGTTCTATCTCAAACGACTAGAGAAAGCTGTGAGCAAGCACATTTGGTGGACTCTAATTGTGAAATTGCAATATTCAAAGACATGCAGTGTAGAATGCAAAGGCTTCCTTTGAGATTCGGTAGAAGAGATATGGATGGCAGATCAAAAACCATTGCTTTCATCAAGGTGGATACTGTATCCTCTACTGATACCATTGTGCCCAAAGAAGACAAGAAAGTCCACCGAAAGGATGTCATAATATCCTCTACTATACGTCTGCTTGGCTATTCCACTGATGGACCAAGCAAGGTCATGGTAAATGAGTACATGAGCAAAGGATCCCTTGATGATATACTCTTCAAACCTGAAAAGCAACCAAATTGGGTTGAAAGTGTGACATCCTAATTTGTAAGTGTGTGCCTAACCTTCATTGCATTATTATATGTGTGTCACTAGTATTATTAATTGTGTATGTACGAGGAAGTGAGGTGTTAATAGGTAAGAGATGGAATGACTATGTAGGGAGACTTGAAAACTTAGAGGGTTAAACCGAATTTTTGCATATTTGGATAAGTATAAAAGAGATTTCTAGATTAAATTGCTTATTTGATTCTTAGCTCTAAACCCTAGCTCTCGTCCCTTCCCCATAATTTAATTTGCCAACAAATTAAGGTAGAAGGAGGAAGAAGGAGGCAAACTAGAGGTAGGACTTAACTCCTCCTCCAATTTCTTGTATTGTTACATTGATTTTTGCAAGAAATTAATGTGATATAGCATGAATGATGGTATAATTGTGTTATGCATGTTCTGAAATTTGCTTAAAAACATGATTTTATATGAGTTAGGAAAGATCTAAGGGGATTAGATGATGATAGGAGATTGGAAATGATGAATGAGTTTGAATTATGCAGAGTTTCTATACTGAGCAGTGTTGAGTACAAAAATTCTCAAAAATACTGGGGTTATCTTTCAGTTCTAAAATTTTTATATGATAAACTAGAGGATTTCATAAAATTTTGAATGACTTAACATTTTGTAGTGTGTGAATTTGGTGAATTTTAGAATTGCTAACACAAAATTTGGACTTCCTCTGTTTTTAAATAGAGCGGGGGGAACAAATTTTAATTGAGAAAACAAATCTTCACAAAAGTTCCTAATTGTTGTTATGCAAGACCTTGAACATATTTTCTTTTGAACTTGAAATTTTTGTGGTTTTTGGGGCTTTCTATGAATTGATATGATTTTTCAAAATTGTAGTTATGAAGCTGAAAATTTCAACTTTTAGCACAGAGAAAGTAAGCTAAATTACTTTTGACCGACTTAAACCATTAGAAAATTATGGTTTTTGGTGAAATGACTTTTAAATGTGTCTATTACTAGACTTAAAAATTTGGTAAAGATTTGACTTTTGTAGAATTTTATAAAATTTTGCAAAGTAGTACTGCTCAATCAAGAGGTCTGTAGACAGGTTTTCTGTGTGAAAAAAATTAAAGGATTTCAAGGGCCTCTTAGCCTTATTTTGATCCCATAAATTTCATGGGAGTACATGTGTTTACTTGATCCCCATGAAATTTGGTGAGGATTCGGGCAAGCATCCTCCTACTAAAATTACTGAATCGATTATATATGTATAATTTTAAATTACTATTGAAGTTTTATTGGTGATTAAGAGGTTGCTAACCCTTAAAGAATGTGGTCAATTCTAGGTAAAAATAAAGATTCAAGGTAAAGCAAAGCAGGTACGTAAGCTAAACTATTCTGAGGATACAATAAAGTTATGTTATGATATATGTGGTTATGTTGTATGTGGTATTTGTGCAATGGGATTTTGTTAAAGGCAATGTTATGATAATTACATTGATGTGTTGTGATGAATCAAAAAATCCAATTATTAGCTTGTGTTATGGGATTTGAAATGCGATATCATGAATTGAATGTGATGCAATTTGATGGATGAGAAGCTTAAATGCAATGTTATGATAATTACATTGATGTGTTGTGATGAATGGAAAAATCCAATTTTGAGCTTGTGTTATGGGATTTGAAATGTGATCTCATGAATTGAATGTGATGCAATTTGATGGATGAGAAGCTTAACTTAGAGCTTTGTTTATGAGACTGAATGGTGAAAGTTGATGTGTGAAGGCATGCACTAAAATATGTTGTGTTATGAAATTTGAATTGCATGCTAAAACCTTGGGTAGACATTGAATGTTTATTGTGTAACTTTGTGTATGCATGGGGGCCACCCCTTGAAATTGTGTAGGGGTCATCTCTTGAAAGTTATAGACCACAAAGTGCCACACACAATACAAAGTATCACATGCTTGTTAATGAATGAATGAGGGGAGGTTCAAACCGTGTGTTTCCTTATGTAGGATACGGTAGCACAGGCTCGGTATCACCCGGATTGTTGGACGAGGCTCAAATTTATGATTATGCCCGATACATGTATCTTTAAGATTTCATGTGATTAAGTGTGATTATCTGAATGAGAGGAGGTCTGAACTATACATTTTCTCGCAAAGGATTCAGTAGCATGGGACCAGTATGACCTGGATTGTCAGACTAGCCTCAACTTGTGATGATATGTGATATGTGTGTGTCACACCCTTAATATCAATCACTCAAAGTTGAGCAAACAATAGTCACATTACGGAAAATCATAGTAATTTAGCAAAAATCAACTTTCATTTCTTTGGAAACAAAGTTCCATGACACAACCACGATATATCAGTGTATACACACACACACACACACACATACAAACATCAAAATATCCTATCAAAGTACAGTCGCAAAATAAATAATGCTGTAGCGGTCCGTGGTTGTTAAGGGAACTTTGTCACTTCTACCCAAAAATCCTCCAATCGTCTCCAGAACTAGAGGTCACCTGAGGTACATAATAAATTTAATAAGTAAAACTCAGTAAGTAAGCCATTTCAACATACTATAGTCATCAATCAACAAAAATTGAGTTACTATGTTGTTACTGTTCATTCCTTAGGGTATAAGCAACAAATAACTTATATCAGAAGTCAAAACACAGTAATTACTATTCATGTTGGCACTCTTGCGCAAAGAAAGTGGCGCAGCAGCGCCAACCTTTTGTTTGGGCTGAATTCGAATAGCTAAATTGGGCTCCTGTGCAATATGGATGGTGCAGCGATGCTAATTTTCTGTTTGGCCTATCCTGCTTAACTCCTTTCCTTCGCTTATATGTATATAACATGTCTCCCTCTTAGGCCATTCACTTCACCCAATTGCACAACTCATTTTCACTTCCTAACATGGCTTTTTCTTGTCAAAGCTCCTCACGCATACACATGCACATACTCATTCACATACAGATGTTTATGTCACCATTCAAACATGCCTCTTTCTCATCCATATGTCACTTACATACTCAACATACATTTCAATGTAATACAACTTTAGGGACACACATACAATATAGCATCCCGCGTTTGAAAACACATAATTGTATTACATTCTCACATCATATATTTGTATCACATTCTTTCATATGTGTCACTGTGTGTTGTGTGTGGCACTTTACGGTCATTTTGGACCCCAAGAGATAGCTCACACACACAACTTCAAGAGGTGAGTTTCATTAGGAATAAACACATTCACTTTTCACACATTTTCTCATACACGACACTTTGTGTTGTGTGTGATATTTTGTGCTGTATGTGGCACTTTGCGGTTATTGTGACCCCCAAGAGGCAGCTCACACACACAACTTCAACAGGCGCCCCATTCATAAGTGTATACAATCACAAAATGGACATTTAATGTCCCATAGTTTGGCATGCCATTCATGTATCACAATTCCAATTTCAATTACAAAATGGAGCTCTAAGTGCACTTTTCAAATATCATCACAAATCATATTCAACCTTAGAGCCTTTCCAAATATCACAATAGATCACATTTAGATCATGGATTAATGATCCCAATTCTCATCAAATTCACAATACCACTTCCCATTCATCATATTATACGATCAAAACATATATATGCATATGCATTATACATTATAGAATCAAAACATATAAATAACCATAGTTTATTGTGCCCTCAGAAGGTTCATCTTACTTACCTTATGAGATTTTCATTGTAGACTCCTTAATCCCACCTAAAATCATAACAAATTCCTTTAAGGATTATTGTTCAAGAACATACAACAAATACTTTTGCGAACTCAATCTTTCATACATTTTTATTGAATGATTTTCTAAGAAGTCAAAACCTAACTCAAAGTCTACACAAATTTGTAAATCACATGTATACAAATGTAACATGCCTCATTTAAATTATCAAATCAAATGAAAGAGTATGCCCTTAGAATTCACCCAACTTAGCACATCTTAATTTCCTACCTATTGGCATTACTAGCTGAGCAATCCGGCTTTGAAAATTTTCTCAAGTCTCAACAGAACTCGAATCCATACCAAACTTTGTAGACCAATAAATGACATGTCCCTACATGATCTCAATAAAAATCACTACTTTTCACTAGGTTTAGGGCAGTCAAATATAGTTTAATCTATTTGCTCTGTTTCGAAAATGAGAATTTTCGGTTTTATCGGTCTACATTTGAAAAATCACCATAATTAATACAAGGCTTCAACGACCATGAAAATT
>SNVD02011680.1:0-58711 GCA_013180625.2 Boswellia sacra
TATACCAAATTGTTATACAGTCCACTTAAGTAGTTCATTTTATGCACATATTTTCATTTTTATCTTCATTAAGACATGTGAGGTATATTCAACCAAAATAGTTGTATATTCATACAAAGAAAAAGGGAGAAGAATAGAGTTACATTCCCTTGCAAACATGAGGGATAAGGGAAAATATTACGATAATTGTTCTTCAATAAATAAAGGAAATTTGCTTTTAAACACTTCAAATATTAATTCATTCATTCATACGAATCATAGCACATTCATGTCAATAACATCTTCAATATAATCAATCAATGTGAGATTCGATAAATAAGGAATTCCTTACCACTATATGTGAGTCTATTCCATGTTTATCAAACCTCTACATGCATATTTGTAAATGCAATTATGATTTTTTGTGATGATCCCTCACCATCAATATGATTATACCATCATTTCATGACATCATTCGAATCATACTATATTCATAGCATTTATTCAAAATAAAGTCCATCAATAAATTGAAATTCAATACATAGCCATAATCTAGAATCATGGCACTTCTGCCTAAATTTGATATTTCTTATCATGGTATTCTAGCCTATTACTATTATAGCATAATTCAATTGATTTCAAACAATTGTAAGTATGGCAATTCTAGTCTAGCATGGCATTTCTAGCCTAATCAATCAATCAAGGTTAAACATGGCCATTCTAGCCCAATTGAAGCACTCAAGGGTAAATATGGTAGTTCTTACCTATTCTATGCTATTTCCGAGCATACTTCAAAAATCAATCACAAGTCTTTCTAGCATAATTCTAACTATGTGCTCTTAAGCATAATTCTAAACATGTACTCCAAAGCATGATTCTAAGCATTCGCAAAGAAAATAAATTCCTAAACATGTTTCTAATAAAGGAGGGAAAGATGACTTACCTCGCATGCATTTCCACTTTGCAAGACAAATAAAGATTAAACAATTTATAAAATCCTAAACATACTTCTGAGTATAAAAATAAATCCTAAACATGCCTATTCTAAGCAAAACAAACCTAAACATGTTTAATTCTAAGCAAGAAAATAAATAAGAAAAGAGGAGGACGAAGAGAAAACTACTCTTAGGACATATGCTTTCCGGGTTTAAAGCAATAGAATGCCTAAAAATATTGAACTAAAAGAGACTCATTGAATTCTCAAGTGTGTCTTCAAGAGGGAGAAAAGATATTAGATGTGTGTTAAGGGACAATAGTCGGGTGGCTATTGGAAGACCGTCAACAGGCACTCTAATAGCCAATCGACTATTGGTAGACCGTCGATAGGTAGTGTGACAGTTAGCTAGCTATGTCACAAACCGTCGGCCAGTTGCAGTCCACCAAATCCTTCGATTTTGTTTTTTTTTTTTTAACGCAATCCCTTCTGACCTTTAGCCATTTGATCATGCGTAACTCTTCGGGTTTAACTGCGATTGTGATTCGTGAAATTCAATGAAAATTAGACATCTGTAGCTTCGCAATGGTATGTTACTCATCATTAGATTGCTCCTAGATTAATTTCTATGATTTTTTGAAGTCATGTGTCAGTTTTCGAGACTTTTGGTTGGTTTCTTTCACTTTTCTTCCATTTGCTTCCAAGGGCAACTCAATCATTTTTATTGCTTGACATTCATCTTCACTTTATCATCGAGCCTAAAAAATCTAGTGTCTATAGCTATATCAATAAAGGTTGGCTTGGGTTTTCAACAAAAAGGTGAAGAAAAGGAAGATTAAGGGAGGCAACCTTGTGCTTAAACAAGCTAAGCCTACAGCTTTTGATTCAAGAGGGCAATTCAGACCCAATTGGTAAGGGCCTTATATAGCAAAGAAAACACTATCATGAGGCACTATCAAAATATTAGATGTGGAGGGTAATGAATTTGTCTAGCCAATAAACATTGACAAGTTAAGAAAATATTATGTGCGACGAGAAAAATAATTAACCAGAAAACCTAAAAATGGTTGGTTAATGATAAGAGTTGTTTCATGTACGCATATAATTAGTTGTAATTTGATTAATAAATAAAATGCAACATTTGAAAACACATATATTCTAACAATGACTATCATGATTGCAACAAAAGGGATATAACAAAAAGTAATAAAAACAATGTTTTTGTCATTTCTTTGCTAATGATTCAAGTGGTTGAAATGAAGCCTGTTGCTTGACCCGATTCTTGTAGCTATCATCTATTGTGAGATCAAGGATCGATATAGATTCCATTCAATACGGTGATGGGGCCAGTCTCTCAAATGGGTCCAGTCTCTCAAACGTGAGTAAGAAAGTGCTCAAAGAGTTTTCCAAGACCAAAGATAGGCACGTGGGTGTTAGATATTTGCCCTAAGCACATGGATGTTTTTCTGTAATATGTAAACGTTACTATTATCAATGAATAAAAGTTATTATTTATTAGTTTAACTGTATTAATGACTAAAGGTTCTGAAGCTTCTACATCGACAAAGTTTATATATATATGAGATATATCTGAGACATAGAACTTTGTCATAACTCAAAACTAGTTCATGACTTATAAACAAAAGCTGGATGTTTTGTTTGGACAAGGTTGTTGTGTTTTTGTCTTTAACAGGGAAATGGTGACTCTCTAACCATTTGAAGTAGAGACTTCAAGATAAAGATACTTGTGCATTATGAATGCATTGAACACTTACCGTGTAGAAATTATCCATTTGATGGAAATACCATGACCAAATGTGAATTTCTATACCTGAGCACTAAAGGCATTCCTACTAAATCTTAAATGGGTGGTGTACCTCTAATATACAGGCTGTGATCATTGACTAGAATAAAAAGTAAAATCTAAAAGAGTAAGGTTAATACCTTGGCTAGTTGGGATTGTAAGACCCTTATACAAGTAGACAGTATAACATAGATATGGAATTCATGGCTCCGAAAGGATTGCAAAATACCACCTTGATAGTTTTACAAGGTTTTATTTGAGAGAATCTTGGTCGAGTGTCTAATGAAAGTTGTTCGTTAAACTAAAATTTATTTTAATAAATCTCAAGTCATTTAAATGGTGTACAACTGATATCGAAGGCTCAAGATGTAGTTGGAGTAGTAAACCGATAAATTATACGTAACCCTAATTATTGGTGTTCCATGAAGTGTAGTTATGTAACTTGATGCTCAATGGATAGGGCTTAAAGAAATAATTTAATCAGATTAAATTAATAAGCTTTCTATAAAGAGTATCTAATTCAAGAGTGCAACTTTGGACTTATAGTAGAATGGACCAAAGTTAATAGGTGGGGCCCACTATAGTTATGAGATAACAAGATATAGGTCAAACTTATTGGAGCATATAATTAAATATATCCATCAAGGTCCTTTGAGTAGTTGATATAAATTGTCTGAAAAAGAATTGGATTAATTAAATTATGTTTATTAGAAAATAAAGCCCAAGTATTAAATTAAATATATTTTACTAGTAAATAGGCTCATGATTTAATTAATTTAATTAATTAAATAATAGAGTATTTAGGAAAATTTAATTAATTAGATTGATGGGCCTATAATTGATATGATCAATTAAAAGTCTACACAAAATTGAGTTGGACCTAATTAAGTGCTAAAAACCCAATTAAAGACTTAATTAGATTAAATTCTTATACAACTAGGACTACTAGTTCAAGAAGCCTAGAAAATTAGTTAGACTAAGTCTAATAGGATTAGGTTTATTAGTCAAAATCGGACAAGAATTAACAGAGATATAAAAGGATGAATTACGTCAGTATTGTGAGAGTTAGAGTGAACAAGCTATTATTGTTCATGCAATACTATTCAACTGATTACTATTCATGCATACTGTTCATCAAAAATTATTCATGCATTTATTCATTAGCATTGTACACTAATACTATTCATGTAACACTGACCGCCAAATACTGTTCACATGTCACTGTTCATTATATACTATTCATCCAGTATAGTCCAATAATTTTAAAACGCCTAGATGCCTCATTCAGGTAATTTTCAGATATACCTAGGAACTGAAGTGATGAGAAAACAAATAAAAATTTTGAAGCTTGTGCTCACAAGATCTTGGTCTCGATAGCTATTTTCCAATCTTGAAGTATTCTGATTTGGCATTGGGTCGCCACAACGAGTTACTATTCTCTACTTTACTCCATACTATCGACAAAGTTGAGAACTAGGATGGAATAAGCTATGGATGAGACCGGTCAATAGAATACAGTCGGTATAGGTCTAGGCGGTCACACGCTACAATTTTTGCCATGGACAAGACCAATGAATGTCTACATCTAGGATCATCTAAACACGTTCAATCAAAGGATCCGGTGCTAAAGCCTGTAATGGATGTGATGCTGAGGGCCATGTCAGGTAGGGTTTATCTCTGGTGGTGCTCAGAAGGATAGTTTCTCTTGAAGGCAGATCTGAAAATAAAAGGAGATCACCATGATGATTAAAAAAGGAGTGAATCTTACTTGGAGTAATAGGAGATGCCCAGGAAGTGTTGACTTTGGCTAGTTCATACTCAATCTAGTCATGTAAAGTCTTAACAAGGAGTATTAAAGTCATCTCAGGAGTCATCTGGGGAATGAGTTGTATCAGTGAAGGGTCCCCTAAGCCATCTTCTAAAACAAGCAAGAATTAGGCTAGGAGGCAAAATTTCAGAATTTAGGAAGCAGAAGTAAAAGCTCGATCAATTGTTTCCAATGCCTGAAGAAGAGAAGGTAACATAACCCTTCCACTTACAGGGAATACGGAAGAAATCAACAAGATCATTTGGTTCTAAATTAGAGAGAATAACCTCAAGTGCTAGATGGTGAAATCCCTAGAATGGCTTTAAACTCATCAAATATGGGGCAAAGCTCTTACCCATTAAAACAGAAAACATGATTTAAAAGGGTCCTAGAAGTTTGCCATAGTCTTGAGGAAGGGATGTCAAGCTTAAAATGTTGAAGAAACCTTAGCCCTAAAACCCACTTGATTCAAGAAGTTGCCAATCCAAATCTTTCAATGATTTGAGATGTTGTTTCAGAATTTTGAGAGTGGCGTCTGTCATCTTGAGCATTGTGTGAGGAGTTATGGGGTGAAACGAGACTTATATATGGTGAAAAGAGACATTTGGGATGTCCAAAACTGATTTAGGGTTTAATTAGGATTCAAATTTGCATGAATCGGCACACGCCTACCATGGAGGCTTGAAACAGGCGCACGCTTTTCCTGTGGATGTTAACAGGCACATGCCTCTATCAGACAGGCACATGTTTGATTCCTCTGTATAGTGGCAAAAGTGTGGGAAAAATTTTAATTTTTGAGTTATTTAGTCAAACAATTGTTGTTATTGAACAAGATATGGAAGAAAAATGAAATTTTATTCATACAAAAGCATTGTAAAGTTCGAATGCTGTAAAAGTTCAAATATCAACATGAACACCCAAATCCTAAAGAGTTCCAAAAGACCTATGCGAGGCCTAAAAATAAAATAGCAAAATAAAGGCAATCCTAGAGACTAAAATCTCTTAATGGGTATCATCTCCCCTAGTGTCTCCATGCTCCTGACTCTGCCCTCCACACCAATGCGAAGCCCAGCAAGCTCTGCCTCCAAAGCGACTATCCTCTCTGCCATCATTTGATCCAAGTAATATGCATGTTAGCATTTGCATAGAGGTTCACATAATAAGACATGCATACATTTTGTAAATGACTTACCCTTTTCTCGGAGCCTATCTCTTGGATGTATCTGCAAGAGGCCAAGTGTAGTCCATCCAGTCAAGCCACAGTATCATAACGCACCTGTACATATGAAGATTGGCATTAGGCTTGTTTCAAAAGATTGCAAACGAGAAAACAAATAGAAGACAAGACTTACATGGGTGGTCTCTATTGGAATGAATGTAGAAGTCATCGACGAGTCAATGAGAATATGCCTCCACATGATCCCTTCTCTGCTCATCACTGAGACACCCTCAAGAGTAATGGCAAGGTCACTAACTATTACTCCAGAAGGAGGAGCCTGATCAGTAGGACGAGATATGGTGTCACCAACTGTACTAGAAGAACCAACACGAGTAGTGCAACCTCTCCTTCTCAATAGATCAGATCCCAAAATTACCATTGCAGGCACATGAGGAATGTATAACATCTCTCTAGGCTACAATAGGAAGGTGTGAGCCCAATCTGCATAAGGCGTCTCAATGGTAGGAAAGACCAAGGCCTTCATGCAAACACTGAATTTTTGAGGCTTGATAAAGGAATGAAGATGAATGTCGAGCAAATAAAATGACCAAATGCCCTTGAGGGCCAAGAAGAGAAGGTGAGAAGAAGTTGGTGAAGGGCCTCAAAAACTGACATGTGACTTTGAAAAAATTATAGAAATTAATCCAGAAGGAATCTAATGATGGTCATATATCATTGCGAAGCTACGGATGTTTAACTTTTATAGAAATTTATAGATCACAAATCGAAGCTATACTCAAGAAGTTATGTACGATCGAAGGAACAAAGGTCTGAAGGGACTCCATCAAAGGATGACAAAAAAGGAAGGGGTCGAAGAGATATTACCCGGTTGGCCATCAAACAGGTGCCCGACCATCTCACAACCACTCAGCTATTGGCCAATGGCTGGCCATCTATTAGATGGCCACCCGACCATTTGGAGATGGCTGCCCGGCCCTTGTTGGCCTATTTTCAAAAATAAGTTTAAAAAGCTTCCTTTTTCATTTTCACCCCTCTCTTATATAAACCCCCCTTCTCTCACTTTGCAATTCACTCTGATTATCGAATACAATCATCTTTCTCCCTTTTAAAGACACACTCAAGTACAATCATCTTTCTCCTTCTTGTAGACACGCTCGAGAATTCGAGCTATCTTTTCTAGTATAAATATTTTTCAGGTGTTTTTATTGCTTTAAACTTGCGGAGGATATGTCTTAAGAGTAGAATTCTCTCCTCCCTCCCATTTTCTCTCTTTTATTTTTCTTGCTTAGAAAAAGCATGTTTAGGGTTTAATTGTATGCTTAGGAGCATGTCTAAGGTTATTATGAATTATGCTAACCCAATTTGTTTTGCAAGATGGATAAGCGTGTTGAGGTAAGTCTGCAATCCTTCTCTGTTAGAATCATGCTTAAGAATTTACTTTCTTTGCGAATGCTTAGAATCATGACTATGAGAACATGTTTAGAATCATGCTTAAGAGCCAATGACTAGAATCATGATAGAAAAATTTATTTGCATTGATGAATGCTAGGAAATAGCATAGGATTGGTAAGAATTATCGTTTTGCTGTTGAATGTCTTCTTTGAGCTGGAATAGCTATGATTGATTTCAACAGATTATGCCATGAATGACATGTTAGGCTAGAAATGCCATGATAATTGATATGAATTATGCTAGAATAACTATAGGTAAGAATTACCATAATAGAGTTTATCAAAATCTAGGCCAGAATGCCATGATATTAGATTATGGCTTTGTATGATTTATGATGTATGGTTATTTGTCTATTAAAAAGTATATTTATATGATACCATGAAGTGGTGATGGACTCACATTGATAGTGAGGGACCATCACTTAGAATAAATATACAAATACATGAATGTATGGAATGTTTTATTTTATTGTTGAATAACAAATGTTGTAATCCTCTCCCCTTCCCCCATGTTTGAAATGAATTGTAACTCTATTCTCCTCCCTCTTTATCTGTGTGAATATACAACTGCCATTAATTGAATAATCACCTTGCATGCTTAGTGAAGATAAAAAATGAGAATGTGTGCATAAAATGAACAACGCCAAGTGGACTATGTAACAACACGAGTTGTTCCTATTTGTATTTCTCGAGTAGAGGCCGGATTTATATCTGGGCAGGTCGAAAGATTTGTACCTAATTTCTCGAATCGCTCTCTAAAGGGATGAGGGTAGTTTAGGTTCTGAAGCGAGGGATCAGATTGCCTGCATTCATTCTTAATTGAATAATTGGGTGGCGACTCCATTCTTCTCACGTGCCCATGGCTCAATTGTGTTCCCTTAAGTCTCGAAAGAGGCTTTGACATAGTATCGTGGTCACAAACGCTCTAGCGAAATGAAAGCCTATTCACAGTGGCTACTCCATTGAGGATAACAAAAGTTGATTTCGATAGGAATACCAAATTCTAATGCCTCATGTTGGTATAATGAGTCTTTGCATCACTACACTTTTACACACATTGAGCACGAATTGCCTAAAACTAGCCATGTGGGATTGGCATGAGAAGTCTTTGGCTCTATTTGACCCCTCGATGAATCATGTTGGTGTCACCACCTTTAAAAGTGTACCGTCGAATTGGTATAAAAAGGGACCGGCCCAAGGGGGTGTCTCTCGCTCGAAGGAGCTCAGATTATTAGACCCTTGAGACTCAAGCCTACATAGATGACTCTAGAAATTTCCAATGGAATGAATATCCTAAGCCCATGTTGAATTGCATGTCTATGGATGTAAATTCCCCATGATTATAATAACATCAACTCGAAACCTCATGGAACCATGAACAAATGCCACGTGTCAAGTTACCCATAAGAACAAAATGGGAAATATGCTATGAAGTTAAGGTTATCATGATGTTTTAAAACCATGTTATGATAATCATGAAGAATCCAACATCAACATGAATGTTAGAATTAGGAGAGAGGATATCGTTCGTGTTCCCACATCCCATGACGATGTCTTGAAGAATGAAGCTAAAATCCTAGGAAAAGAGACTCAACCTCACATGTGTGGGTGGAATGAGGTTGGAAGGTTGAAAGCGTGTCTATACCCTTTTATGAGCATGCATCATATCATGCATGCATGC
The DNA here is from genome assembly GCA_013180625.2 of Boswellia sacra. Taxonomy (NCBI): domain Eukaryota; kingdom Viridiplantae; phylum Streptophyta; class Magnoliopsida; order Sapindales; family Burseraceae; genus Boswellia; species Boswellia sacra. Next base: position 8,837 of record SNVD02011680.1, read on the forward strand.
ATGGTGTTAACGTTTTTGTTTTGCAGCCATCATTGCATGGGTTAGACAAGGTGGTTGTTTGACAAGAAAAAAAAAAAGATGAAATGGTAGTACCCAACAGCAACAATGTCGAAATAGCCTAGTTGAGAGCTGACATGACCAAACTTCAACAACAAATGGCCCAACTAATTGAAACACTCCAAAATGGACCTAACCACGTGAATCAGCCGCCACTCAAGGGTAATGGTGATAATGATGGTGAGAATAGCCAAGGTAGAAATAGAGGAAAAAGCCCAATCAATTTAGAAGAACCTGAATCAGTCAAGTAGTTGGCCAAGGACATGGAGAAGGTCCAATCCCTTTTGAAGAAAAAGGGGCTGAAGAGGTGGAAGACCTAAATGAAATCTTGCTTATGGAAGACCAAGATTTATCTCCAAAGTTTCACTTCACAGACTCGCTAAAGTTCAATGAAGTGGGAATCCTAAACACATTTGAGGCAGTATGCAACCATCATTGCTACCACTCCTTTGACGAAGGAGCATATTTTGAAATACTTCATGGTATCCTTAGAAGATGATGCGGTAGCATGGCATCATGACCTCCCAACGAGAGTTTGAGAAGATTGGGAGGAACTTTCTCAACAATTTATGGAACAGTACCGCCACAATACCCAACTAGGGGTAATGTTGAGGGATTTGGAGATGACAAGACAAAAGCCCAACAAGACTTTTTCGGAGTACCTATTTCATTGGAGGGCCAAGGCAACCAAAATGACCACCAGGCCTGTGAAGAAAGACCAAGTCCGCATGGTGATCAGTGGGGCCTATAGTTTCATTAGCGATAGATTGTTGGGCTTCCTTATCAAGACCTTTGAAGACTTATATGACTCAAGCATCCAAATAGAAAAATTGGAGTCTAGACAAAAGAGAAGCAATCATAGCTACCCTCAAAGAAATCAAGGAAAGATAGCACCAACCTAGTGGGCCTAGCACAAAGCACATAGAGGTGAAAGTAGTTGCTCCACAAAGAAGGTTCAGTCGTTTGGGAAGGCCACTTTCCAAAATCTTTGCAAGGTTGAGAGCCGAAGGGATCTTGCAACCATTACCACCAAGAGAGCTTCCAAATGCACTACCAAGAGATTGGAGGCACCATGAGAAATGTGAATTCCACCAAGTGACCGATCACAGGACTGATGATTGCACTCGCCTTCACCGTGAGATCCAAGATTTGATCGACAAGGGCCAGATTCCTGGCCTAAAGACATATGAGCCTAAAACAAGGAGCAATCCATTGCCCAATTACAACCGGATGCCTCCTTCGTCAACCAAACATGATTAGATCAAGCTTGAATGAGGAGCAAGTCATGAACTCTTTCGAGGAAAATAGATTGAGCATAGCCGAGAGAGCTGAGAGAAGGGAGAAGTAAAAGCTATAACAAACTGCTAGAAAGGCGATCTCAAAAAAGAAAGCCAATGTTAAAAAGCCCAAAGAAGAAGAGCTTAAGGAGATCATTGAGAGGGTGGAAGATGAGCCCATTCCTTTGGCAGCCAAGATTCATACCAAGAAAGGTGGATGGACCAACATTATAGTGAAGGGAGTAAAGCAAAGCCTAAAGCCCAAACCTATGAATCTTAGTGACCAAGAAGAGGAAAAACCACAAGAAGAAGAAGAAGAAGTAGAAATGACTGTTGACCCAGGTATGGCAACCCAAGAGGAGGGGTGAATTGGGTTTTTATTTATAAAAACGGATTTAGAAAACTTTTCTTGAAAGATCAAAATTATTTAACTCTTTCTTTGAAAATAAAGGTGAAGAAGATGAAAATAGAATGCAATCAAGAGAATAGCAATAAAGAACAATCACAAGTGCAAGTAAATATAAAGAGATAGGGATAGAGAGAGTGCAAACTCAATTTAAGTGGTTCGACAAACCTTGCCTACGTCCACGGGCTCCTAGCTCCACGAGCTAAGCTTTCCACTAAGTTGTAGAAATCTTTACAACTTGCTTGATGAACAACCTCACCAAGACTTTTTCTTCCAACCCTTGATAACACCACACCAAGAGTTCTTCTTGATGAACAACCTCAACAAGGCAACTTACTTCAACTCTTGATAACACCACACCAAGAGTTCTTCTTGATGAACAACCTCACCAAGGCAACTTCATTCAACTCTTGATAACACCACACCAAGATTTCTTCTTGATGAACAAACTCACCAAGGAAAGAGTTCTCTCAATGATAACTTTTATCCTTTACAAGAAGATCTCACTCTCACCACAATACAAGAACAAAGTAAATTTTTACAATAAAAGTATAACTCTTTTCAAAGAGTAGATAAAGAATACAAAACTCTTTAGACTTGATGTATCTCTTATTTTTTGCTTGATAAAATGCTTCTCTTGCTCTTATTGAATGCATGGGAGAAGGGCTCCTTTTATAGGCAAATAGGATGAACTTAATCAAGTGAAGACACCATCTCCAAATTTTCTGCCTACCATAAAAACCGTAATCTTGTCTGCCATTTTTGTCAATGTTTCATTTGCAATTTGAAAATCTGCAAAACATAAAAGATCTATATATTTGAATAAGTTTTCAAACGCATCAAGAATCAAGTCATTTGGATATCTGTAGCTCAAGATATGGCCAAAACACCATTCCGTGCTCATGTGACTTGATTTTTCTTCCTTGTGTCAGTCCACCAAATTGAATGATAATTTTGTCAGCATTCCGTTTGAAATTTGAATTTCTTCAAAACATAAAAGATCTGCATATTTGAATAAAATTTCCAAAACATTAAGAATCAAAGAATTTGGATATCTCTATCTTAAGATATGGCCAAAACACCATTCGGTGCTCATATGATTTGATTTTTCTTCTCTGTGTCAGTCCACCGAATTGAGTGATAATTATGTCAGCCTTCCATTTAAAATTTGAATTTCTTCAAAACATAAAAGATCTGAATATTTGAATTAGCTTTCCAAAACATTAAAAATCAAAGCATTTTGATATCTCTATCTCAAGATATGGATAAAATATCATTCAGTGCTCATATGAGTTGATTTTTCTTCTCTGTGTCAGTCCACCGAATTGCATGTCAATTATGTCAGCCTTCCATTTGAAATTTGAATTTCTTCAAAACATATGAAATGTTCCTCATTAAGTTCTCTTTCCAATGCCGTAAGAATCAAGTTATTTTGATTTTTTTAACAAGATATGTCTAAAAGAGTATTCAGTGCTCATGTCAGCTACTTCCATTTGTCTTTCAACTTGCATGATGATTTGGACATCCTTACACTTGAAATTTGAATTTCTTTAAAACATATGAAATGTTATAAATTGAGTAAGCTTTCCAAATGCTTAAGAATCACATTATTTGGACATTTGTAGAGAAATATATGACCAATTGATTGAATATTACTCATATGTCACATTCCTTGAATCAAACCTTATTCTTAAACTTTGGTGCCTTTAATATATAGTCTTCTCCTTAGCTTCAACACTTCATTTTAATAAGCCTCTTCTTGCTTTTACAATTATTTCAATGATCTTACTCTTGCACATAAATAAACATGTTAGTAAATCTCAATTAATCAATGTGTATTGTTATCATCAAAATTATCATGTAGCCTTAGGGCTAACAATCTCCCCCTTTTTGATGATGACAAACAATTGATTGCTTTCAAATAATATCTAAAATAAAGAATGAAAATAAAATCAAGAATAAACAAAAAAAATGGCACTTGTTATGAATATAAGCAATCCAACTATTTCTCCCCCTTTTGTTATCATCAAAAAAATGTAATCAAATTAACTACTCCCCCTAAATATATTCTCCCCTTAACATATGCTATCATATTAAAGCAAAATTAAGACATATCCAACATGCCTAATTCTCTTCTAATTATGCTAAATCTATCTTGACTAAGGGGTTTAGTAAATATATCGGCTAATTGTTTATCGGTGGGAACAAATTCTAACGAAATATTACCTTTTTGTACATGATCTCTAATAAAATGATGTCTAATCTCTATATGCTTAGTCCTAAGTGTTTTATGGGATTTTTTGAAATGTTGATGGCACTTGTATTGTCACATTTGATGGGAATATGATCAAATACCACACCATAATCTAATAAAATTTGTTTCATCCAAAGAGTTTGTGCACAACAACTTCCTACTGCAATATACTCGGCTTCCGCGGTTGATAAGGCAACAGAATTTTGTTTTCTACTAAACCATGAGACTAATGCATGTCCTAGAAAATGGCAAGAGCCACTAGTGCTCTTTCTATCAAGAAGACTTCCAGCAAAGTCCGCATCGGAATAACTAATTAGATCAAAATTATCACACTTAGGATACCAAAGACCTAGATTTATGGTTCCAAGAAGATATCTAAATATCCTTTTTACAGCCTTAAGGTGAGATTCCTTTGGACAAGATTGAAATCTAGCACACATACACACACTAAACATAATATCAGGTTCTACTAGCAGTTAAATACAAAAGAGAGCCAATCATACCTCGATATTTTGTTACCTCAACATCTTTTCCTTCTCATCTTTGTCAAGCTTGGTTAATGTACCCATAGGTGTGTTATATGTCCTTGAATTATCCATGCCAAACTTCTTGAGAAGATCTCTTGTGTATTTAGCTTGATTAATGAAGATCCCATCTATTGATTGCTTGATTTGAAGTCCAAGGAAGAAATTTAATTCTCCCATTAAGCTCATTTCAAATTCTTGTTGCATGCACTTGGAAAATTCCTCACACATAGAGACATTAGTAGCACCCAATATAATATCATCAACATAGATTTGAACAATTAATAAATCATCATTTTTTGTTTTAACAAAAAGAGTAGTATCAACTTTTTCATTTCGAAACCATTATCAATGAGAAATTGCGCAAATATATCATACCATGCTCTTGGTTGATGCTTGTTTCAAGCCATAAAGGCCTTTTGAGTTTGAAAAAACATGGTCTGGAAAAATCAGGATTTTGAAACAAGAGGTAGCTATACATATACTTCCTCCATACTGTAACCATTTAAAAATGCACTTTTGAAATTCATTTGATATAATGTAAAAATTTTATAAAATGCAAATGCATACAACATTCTAATGGATTCTAATCTAACAACCGGTGCAAAGGTTTCCTCATAATCAATACCTTCTTCTTGATTGTATCCTTGAGCAACAAGTCTAGCTTTGTTTCTAATAATGGTGCCATTTTCATCGACTTGATTTCTAAAAATCCATTTAGTGCCTATAATAGAATGATTTTTGGGTCTAGGGACTAATTCCCAAACTTGATTTCTATCAAATTGATTCAATTCTTCTTGCATAGCCAAAATCCAACTTTCGTCATTTTCGACTTCTTTAAAAGATTTTGGTTCAAATTGAGAGACAAAAACGAAATGATTACAAAAGTTCTTAAAAGAAGATCTAGTTTTCATACCTTGTGATGGTTCACCAATAATGACATCTTTAGGGTGAGCTTTTGCATACCTCCATTCCTTTGGTAATTCTTGGGAAGAATCATTTACTTCCACAAGCTTTTCTTGTTGAAGTTGTAATTCATCTCGGCTCTTTTCATCAAGTTTTGATTCCTTGATTTGCCTTTCTACCTCAACAATATCATCATCTAAATTCTTTGAAGAAATAACATTAGTTTCATCAAATTCAACATGCATAGATTCTTCAATAGTAAGAGTCTTTTTGTTAAAAACTCTATATGCTTTACTATGGTTGGAGTAGCCAACAAAAATTCCAACATCGGCTTTTGCATCAAATTTTCCAAGGTTATCCTTGGTGTTTAAAATAAAACATTTACATCCAAAAACTTTAAAAATCCAATGTTGGGTTTTCTTCCTTTCCAAAGTTCATAAGGAGTTTTCTTTATTAAAGCTCTAATATGGACTCTATTGATTATAAAGCATGCGGTATGATAACAACTTAAATATGTATGTTTAATAAGAGCTTAGTTCATCATATTGCATTAATAGTGTCATTAAATTCCTCAACTTAAGCATATTTGTAGTCTTTGCATCTTTGGAATTAACTTCCTCTTAATTTTGGTTTTGTTACAGGTTCGGTAAAATGGGCATAACTCTCTATTTATAGATCAGAATGGTGCAATTCTTAATGTTTTGGAAAGCTGATTCAATTGTCTACAAGATTGTATTTCACAAGCATCATCAAATTCGGGCTCTTAGTAGACCAAAATTGGGCTTGAAAGTGAACCCATCTACAGTCTCGGCCCAGTCTGATCAGGCCTCAGTATTTGGACTGTATCTCTCAAAATACGTATCCACATTGTGCAAATCAAGATGTTCTCGAAAGCTGAGAGAAATATCTACAACTTTCATGAAGACATGTGATTAAAATTCTCAACATTACAATGTCAAAATTGATGGTCAAAGTTGGTGCCTAATGATCCCAATTGTCAAAGATATTTACAACTAATATTTGACAATTATGCCCTTGTAATTTGACAAGTTTGCCCCTGGATGTATCTATAAATAGAGGTGCCTTGTGACCCATTAGGGCATCTTGGCCGTGGCTGGAACATTTTGGCTTGGCTAGGATCTTGTATTGTGTTTTGTGTGTTTATGTTATTAATGAATTTCCTTTTTCTTACATTTTATTTTCTTTCTATTATAATGTTCTTCTAATTTCTCTTTTGCTAAGGTGAAAGGGTGAAACCCTTGATATGAGAATAAGGATTCTCTAACCCTTAATATGTGCTTAATAATCTTAATCTTATAATGTTTATTCAATATGATTTATATTTAATTTCTTAATCAATCTTGACACCACTCGTAAAGTGGAGGTCTTGATCCATTGTCGACAATCCTTGGCACATCAAATGCTTGGATCCTTTCTAGATGATGTATGGTTCTTCCTTACCGACACGAATCTAGTTAGGAACCTTGATTTGTTGTAGACATATGATGATTGGCACATTGGATGCTTGAACCCATTTACAAGAAGTGGTATAAATATTGGTAATGAAACAAATATAATTCATATAACTAAAATGGGTTAATTATCCTTATTTGAAATATCAAGGGCGGATCCCCTAACCTTAGCCTTCATTGTTATTGTGTTAATTCCTCTTGTATTTTAATTATTCTATTGTTTATGAACTTTTTATTTTATTTACTATGGTAGGTTCTACCACCTTATGAAATTGTTCTTTAATTTACTATGGTTGGTTATACCACCTATTTCCATGGATGGTTTTACCTCCTCTTGCTTTTTGTTTTATATTTGAATGGTCGGTAATACCGCCTACCATCTTACATATTTATTGATATTATCTTGTCATTTCTTTGAATTATTCATATCATATTTGCTTATCTTATAATTTGTAATGCTAAAATCTCCTTCCTCGTGGATCGACCCCGGTCTCACCGGGTTTATTACTTCAACACTCCTATACTTGGGAGACAATCCTTTTTTGGATGTGTCACGGTATTAACGGCTTCGGCCCAAAAATATTTTGGCAAATTATTTTCAAGTAACATGGTCCTAGCCATTTCTTGGAGAGTCCTATTTTTCCTTTCAGCAACACCATTTTGTTGTGGAGCTCTAGGTGAGGAAAAATTATGCTCAAAACCATTTTCATCACAAAGATTTTCAAATGCAACATTGTCTACTTCACCGCCATGATCACTCCTAATGGACACAATAGAATACCCTTTTTGATTTTGGACTCTTTTTGCAAATTTTGAAAAAGCTTGTATGGCCTCATTTTTAGTTTTCAAGAATAATACCCAAGTGAATCTTGAATAATCATCCACAATAACAAAAACATAATACTTTCCACCAAGGCTTTGAGTTCTTGATGGTCCAAATAAATCCAAATGAAGTAATTGTAGAGGTTTATTTGTTGAAATAAATTTCTTTTGTTTAAAAGAAGTTCTCACTTGTTTTCCAAATTGACAAGCATCACAAATCTTATCCTTTTTCAAATTTTATTTTTGGAAGACCATCAACTAAATCATTTTTAGAAATTTTTGAAATTGTGTCCATGCTAGCATGACCTAACCTTCTATGCCATAACCAAGCATCATGATTAACAATGAAACAATTTTCTACATGATCATTAACATCAATATCAATTGTATAAATATTACCACATCTATTACCAACAAATAATGTCTTATTATTACTAACATCCTTAATCACACATCTATTAGGCTCAAAAGTAACAAAATATCCCTTATCACACAATTGACTAATGCTAATCAAATCATGTTTCAAACCATGAACAAGCAAAACATCTTTAATAATAGGTGAAGAAGGGTTACCAATATCACCATGTCCGATTACCCTTCCTTTGGCATCATCACCGAAGGTCACATATCCTCCTTTCTTCATGATTAATCTTGAGAACTTGGAGGCATCTCCGGTCATATGCCTTGAGCATCCACTATCTAAGTACCACTTGTGTTTGCCACTCCTTTGTCTCTACAATCAACATTCAAGGAGTAACTTTTTGGTACCCAAAAGTTCTTGGGTCCTTGGGGGTTAGTTATGGTACTTTTTGGAACCCATATTTGTTTCAAATTAGGATTTCTCTTAATATAGCAAGAATACCACTTTATGTCCTTTTCTTCCACAATAAGTACATGAATGAATTAGGATTATTCCTAGAAGATGCATGAGCAAAATAATTTTTAAAATACTTTTGATTTTTATGAGTTTTATATCCTAAACCTCTTTTATCAAAAACCCCTTTGGTTTTGTCACATAGAATTCAAATTTCTTGTGCTTTTTGTAAAACTATCAACAATATTTCTTAAGTCATTATTTTCCTTTTTCAAATAGCATTTTGTTTCTCCAATTTATCAAAATCCTTTTGTTTTAAATGTCATTTTCAGTTTTTAATAAATGTATTTGACTTTCCAAACTTTCAAAATCTTTTTGCTTTAAAATTTCATTTTCATTTTCTAAAGCTTCATTTATTTCCACCAACTCTTCTAATTGAGATAACATGATTTTTGACTTCTTTTTGAAAGCATTGATTTTTGAATTTTGCTTATCAACTTGCACATGTAAATTTTGGAATGCTTCAAGTAATTCATCGTATGAAAGTTTAGGATCATAGTTTAGAATAAGCTTTCCAACGCATCAAGAATCAAGTCATTTGGATATCTGTAGCTCAAGATATGGCCAAAACACCATTCCATGCTCATGTGACTTGATTTTTCTTCCTTGTGTCAGTCCACCGAATTGAATGATAATTCTGTCAGCATTCCATTTGAAATTTGAATTTCTTCAAAACATAAAATATCTGCATATTTGAATAACTTTCCAAAACATTAAGAATCAAAGAATTTGGATATCTCTATCTTAAGATATGGCCAAAACACCATTCGGTGCTCATATGAGTTGATTTTTCTTCTCTATGTCAGTCCACCGAATTGAGTGATAATTCTGTCAGCCTTTCGTTTAAAATTTGAATCTCTTTGAAACATAAAAGATCTGAATATTTGAATTAGCTTTCCAAAACATTAAAAATCAAAGCATTTTGATATCTCTATCTCAAGATATGGACAAAATATCATTCGGTGCTCATATGAGTTGATTTTTCTTCTCTGTGTCAGTCCACCGAATTGTATGTCAATTATGTCAGCCTTCCATTCAAAATTTGAATTTATTCAAAACATATGAAATGTGACTCATTAAGTCCTCTTTCCAATACCATAAGAATCAAGTTATTTTGATTTTTCTAGCTCAAGATATGTCCAAAAGAGTATTCGGTGCTCATGTCAGCTGCTTCCATTTGTCTTTCAACTTGCATGATGATTTGGACAACCTTGCACTTGAAATTTGAATTTATTTAAAACATATGAAGTGTTATAAATTGAGCAATCTTTCCAAAGGCTTAATAATCACATTATTTGGACCTCTATGGAGATATATATGACCAATTGATTAAACATTGCTTATGTGTCACATTCCTTGAGTCAATCATTGTTCTTAAACTTTGGTGCCTTTAACATGTAGTCTTCTCCTTAGCTTCAACACTTCATTTTAATAAGCCTCTTCTTGATTTTACAATTATTTCAATGATCTTACTCTTGCACATAAATAAACATGTTAGTAAATCTCAATTAATCAATGTGTATTGTTATCATAAAGATCATCATGTAGCCTTAGGGCTAACAATGACACCCATTAAGAAAAAGACCACACCATCAAACTCCTTTGCCATCAAGTGGCTGGCTAGAAAAGGGGCTAGAAAAGACCCACCTCCTAGGAGACTCAAGGTGAAAAAGGGTAGTGAAGCTAGGAAAGGGAAGTGATTTGAGAGTCTTGTGAGAAGAGAAAGCTTGCCAAGTAAGGAAGTGAGAGTTATTGGGATTTGGGATGACATCCCTCAAGTCAAAACCCTCCCAAACTTTTAGGTTGACTTTAGTAGTGATAAAGAAGAAGAGGTGAGAGTTGAGGAAGAAACACTCAGGGATGAGAGAGAGAATGTCCAAGAAATGACAAGGAATGGTAGTTTTACCATGAGAAGGAAAAGGAGAAACCAACTGAAAAGACAGTTGAAAAAGGCAAAGAAATTGCCAAAGAGGAAAAGGATCAAGTGATCAAACAGATGAAGAAAACTCAAGCGAATGTTAGCATTTGGGATTTACTTATATCATCTTAAAAGCATAGAGAAGCCATGGTGAAGGCTTTGGTGGAAGTAGAGATAACAATGGCTGCTACGACTAATGAATGTTGACCGACTTGACTAGAGGAGAACCCAAGCGGGTAAGAGAAAGGGCACAAATCACCTTTGCAGACTAAGATCTACCATTTAAAGGGAGGAACCATAACAAACCATTGTTCATCACTACAGAGATTGGTGGGAAAGTATCTCCTTGCATCATGATGGATGATGTGTCCTCCATCAACATTGTACCTATGAAGATATTGCACAAACACGGAGTTAGTGAAGATGAACTTGAGCCTTGTAAAATGCTGATCAGGGTTTATGATGACTCAAAGAGAAGTTCTATTGGGATTTTCAAAGCCTTAGTAAAGACTAGGCCAATAGAAGTAATGACAAAATTCATAGTCCTTGACATTCCAGTCATGTTCCCTACGTTGTTAGGATGAGCATGGTTCCATCCACTGGGAGGAGTTCCTTCCATTTTACAATAGAAAATCTGATTCAACATGGATAGGGAGATCATAACTATTCATGCAGCCTCAACTATGGAACTTTGAGTGTGAAGGTTGGAGAAATACCTTACATGGGTGGCTTTCAAGTAGCCATGATTGATGAAGTCAGCCCAATTATAGCGGGAATAATGAAGAAATAAAGGTACATGCTAGGAACTGGGCTTAGGAAGAATGGATATGGCCTACCATCTTTTCCAGATTTCAAAGGCCAAACTTCTAGGAGAGGTTTAGGCTATGAATCCTAAGGGGAAGAAGAAAACATTAAGCCCAAGAAAGAGAGATTTGTCAAATTCGTAAAGGCCTAAGATATGAAGTATGTGGGTGCTGCTGAACCATGGGTCTTTAATGGAATACTGAAGCCCAGATTTGACATCTTCAAAGATATTCTTCAGGCAGAAGTCTCCAAGGGAAATGACTTGGTGGGAAAGAGGGAGAAAATGACCATTAAGGAGGAGAAGCCTCAAGCACAAGCACCACCAATAGATCCGTCCATCAACCTCACTACTTTAATCAAAGAAAGAATTACAAGTGTATATTATGAAGATTTGTTTGTACCCAACCTCTTTCAAGAAGAGGACATTGTTTATGTTTCAAAGTTTAATGCAATGAAAAATGATTTTGCTTACTTGTGTGATGTCTTTCCTAATGGTGTTGTGCATTATAATTTGCATTTCACTAGCATATTTGAAATTCATACCATTCAAACTCATGACATAAATCTTGGTACAATCGAAAAACTAAGAACATATGCATTGCACTTGATACAACTCTTGAAGAGAGAGAGAGAGATTTAAAAAATTATTAAAGAAACATGAAGAAGTCTTCACCTAGTCCTATGACGACATGCCTAGAATTGACAAAAGCATCACTGAGCATACAATCCCGACTTATCTACAAATAAAGCCGGTTAAGCAGAGGTTAAGAAGGATGAGGCCAGAGTGGGCTTAGAAAATCAAAGTGGAAGTCTTTAAACAAATTGAAGTTAAGTTTCTAGAAGTGGTGAAGTATCCATAATGGTTAGCCAACATCGTACCAGTATCAAAGAAGGACAGAAAGGTCCGAAAGTTTGTCGATTACCGAGACTTGAACAAGGCATCACCAAAAGATGATTTTTCTTTGCCTCGTATTGATGTATTAGTAGATAGCGCTATTGCCAGTGTGATGTATTCTTTTGCAGATGGGTTTTTTTGGATACAATCAGATAATGATGGTCAATGAAGATAAGATGAAGACGACCTACATTATAGAATGGGGAACTTATTGCTACAAAGTGATGCCCTTTAGATTAAAGAATGCAATGGCAACCTACTAATGAATGGCAACAACACTATTTTATGACATGATGCATAAGGAGATAGAAGTTTATGCGGATGACATGATGGCGAAATTCGAGACTCGAGAGGATAACTTTGAAGCCTTAGATAGATTCCTAGAAAGGGTGAAGAAATACAAGCTGTAGTTAAATCCAAAAAAGTGTATCTTCGAAGTTACCTCGGGGATGTTACTAGGGTTTGTAGTTGGCAAGAAAGGGATAGAAGAAGATCCAGACAAGGTGAAGGCCATTACGGAGATGCTGTCACCTAAGAATGAAAAAGAAGTTCGAGGATTTTTGTGAAAGATCCAGTACATCTGTCAGTTTATCGCTAAATTGACATCTGTTTGTACATCGATCTTTGGGCTTTTGATGAAGGATCAGCCAATAGAGTGGAATGAACAGTGCCAATAAGCATTTAAGAGGATTAAGAAGTACTTCCAGAATCTACCGATTTTGAGACTACTGAAACGTATGAAGAATTTGATTCTTTACTTGGCTCTTGAAGAGAAGGCTATTGGTGCTATGCTGGCACAAGAAGATGAGAAGGGTGTAAAGCACGCTATTTATTCCCTCGATAAGAAGTTTCTACAATACGAGATGAAGTATAGCTACATAGAGAAAACGTGCTTGGCCAAGGCTTGGCTTTCAAAGAAATTGAGGCATTATTTTCAGTCTTACAAAATTAAGGTTGCTTGAAAAAAGATCTGATGAAGTATCTTTATGAGGCACTAGCATTGGTATGGAAGCTAGCAAGATGGCTAGTACAATTATCTGAATTTGACATTGAAGATGTCACCAAGAAGGTTATGAAAGGAAGAATAGTGGCGAAATTCTTGGCTATAAACCTAGTTGATGTGGGAGTTGGAATTCCCAGATGAACATCTAGGGGTAATCTCGGTTGTGGGATGGAGAATGTTCTTTGACAGAGGAGTTAATTGCAATGGTGCTAGAATAGGAGTTATTCTAGTGTCACCGACTAAAGAAGTTATTCCATTCACCAAGAAGTTAGAGTTTAGAGCCACCAACAATATGGTTGAATATGAAGCTTGTGCCTTCGATTTAGAAGTTGTGACTACAATGGCATTGACAAAGTTGAAGTATTAGGAGATTCGAAATTGGTCATCTCTCAAGCCAATGAAGATTGGGATCTATAAGAGGCGAAGCTGAAACCTTACCTTGAACACATCAAAAGATTGATTGAGGGTTTCAAGCAATGCACTTTCACCCATCTTCCTAGGAGCGAGAATCAGCTGGTTGATACGTTAGCTTTGATGGCATCAGTTTGGGTAAGCACATGGGACTTATTGGTGAGACCAATAGTGATATCACAAGCATGGGTCCTTGTTGGAACCTTATGTAATAGAGATCGAAGTGGATGAGAAGCCATGGTTCTACGATTTGAAGAAATATTTAGAATAGAGGAGTTTGCCTGATGAGGCCAATGAGAAGGATAGGGTTGTGTTACATAAGTTGGCCCAACAATTTACTTGTCATCAAGGGGTGATGTACAAAAGAATGCCAAAAGGGATGCAATTGAGGTGTGTTGATGAGAAAGAAGTAAGGAGACTTATGGAAGAAATCCATAGTGGTGTATTTCGGCCACACATGAATGGGCTAGTGCTTGGAAAGAAGATCATGAGACAAAGTTTTTACTAGCTAACTAGGGAGACAGACTGTGCTTGATTCGTGAAAAAGTGTCACCAATGTCAGATCAATGGAATTTAATCTATCGACAACCTTTGGAGCTACAAAGGATGATAGCATTGTGGCCCCTTGTTGCATAGGGCATCGACATTGTTGGCAAAATAAGTCCGTCAGCCTCTAATAGGCATCGATATATGGTGGTGGTGATTGACTACTTTACGAAATGGATAAAAGCTGAGTCTTATACTAAGTAAGGGGCAAAGCAGATGATAAAGTTCATCAAGAAGAACATCATATGTAGATTTGGAGTACCACATCATGTCATGACTGAAAATGGGGTTTAGTTTCAGGAAAAAACTAAGGCTTTGTTTGAGAAGTATGGAATTGAATACCATAAGTCATCTCCATATCAGCCATAAGCCAATGGGGCAGTAGAAGTAGCTAATAAGAACATCAAGAAGATGCTAGCCAAAGTGGTACAGACATATAAAGATTGGGCAAAGAAGTTGTTATTCATGTTATGGGTTATAGAACGATGCCCAGAAGTTCGACCAGCATGACGCCTTTCTCATTGATATATGGTTCAGAAGCGGTCTTACCAATTGAGATAGAAATTAAATCAACAAGAGTTCTAATTGAAGCAGAAGTTCCTGAAGAGGGGTGGATTCGTGATAGGCGAGAATAATTGGCCTTGATTGACAAGAAAAAAATGAAGGCAAGATATCACATGCAATTATACCAGAAATGGGTTGCTCGAGCCTTTAACAAAAGAATAAAGGCAAGGAAGTTCAAAGAAGGAGAGTTGGTCCTTAAGCAAGCAGGACCAGTTGTGTTTGATCCAAGAGGGAAGTTCAAACTCAATTGGGAAGATCCATTCGTTGTGACAAAGGTCATATCCGACGGAGCTGTCATTCTATCAGATATGGAAGGGAATGAATTCACTGAATCCATTAACATGAACAGGCCAAAGAAGTATTATGTAAAAAAAAAAAAGAGTGAGAGGAAAATTAATTAATCAAAAAACCATAAGTGGCTGATTAATGATGGGAGCTGTCTCATTGTGCACATATTATTCGAAGAACAAAGATTGTACTTTTTATTAATGAAATAAAATTGTTTGAAACAAATATCCCTTTTCAAATGTCTTATTATTTTGCATAACAATGAAAAGAAAACATCAAACATCATGGCCAATCAAGAAACTAATAATGTCGTCTTTCGCTCTTCGATGGACTAAGGATAGTCTCGTTGTATCACTCACAACACTGCCTAGCTCGAATAATAGGATTAGGAATGGAAGCTTGAAAGGTCACCCAGTCCTTGTATCGATTGTTTATCTCAAAGTTAGGTTCGTGGGATAAATTCCTATCAATGGTGCGATGTGCCCAAGAATCTCACACACTCTCTAGGAAACGAGCAAATAGTCTCCCAAGACTGAAAGCAGTCAGTGAATCCACAATCTTTTGTTTTTGACCATACTGTCGAAGCAACCTAGCGGGATCATAGAATGAATTCTGAGTGAAACTTGTTAGAGGCACGCATGCGATATATGTCCCTATTATCACATGCAGCCTCCACCATTGACAGTACTAGTGAATTTGAGTATCAGGAATGACTTGAAGCCAGTCAATCTAAGAAGAATGTCTCTCGAGCCTTCTCCTTGTATGAAGCCGAGGACTATAACAGGAAATATCTTCAGGTAGTGCTAGAACAGATAATCTCTCATGCAACCAAATCTAAGAAAAAGGAATAAAGTAAAATAAGAAAAGGAACCTACTAAGTTGAAAACCCGGAAAGGGCGACTTAGGCAAAAATTAAGGCAAGCCCACTAAGCTAAAAACCCGAAAAGGGTAGTTTAGTAAAAAATTATGGCATGAGAAAAAAAGAGTTCACTAAGTTGAAACTCAAAAAGGGCAGCTCAGGCAAAAGTTAGAGCAAGCTCACTAAGTCAAAAACCTGAAAAAGGGTAGCTTAGGCAAAAATTAAAGCACCCAAAAAAAATGAATGAAATAAGATGAATCACGCACCTGAAGAAGCAGAAGACTCCCACCAAACTGCTGACTTGGGTCAACCTTAACTCGGTCCAATCCGATCAATGTTTCGATCATAATCAAGGGAACAAACATAACATCGGGTCTCATCGGAAGGATGACGATCACAAGATATGGATCTTTGAGACCATATGGTAAAACCAGTAAAAACTGCACAAGGAGGGAGAACTAAAGAAGGCGAAGCTAACTAGACTAAGTCCTGTCCATCATTCCAAGAAAAGACATGATAGAAGATAAAGTCACTCTACGAGCCCTAGTGTGAATGGCCATGGTGGAAATCGAGAAGTCAAAGAAGTGGGCAACGTCAGATGCTGATGGTGCCTGGATTGCGAGAAGAATGAGGCTCTTAGAACTTAACGAGTGATGACCAAGTATGGCTAAGAATTCCTCACACAAAGGGCAAAGTGCCTACCTGTTGAAGCAAAAGACATGATCGTGAGAATCCCAGAAAGTTGTATAGTCCTTTAGAAAAAGAATGTCGAGCTTGACATGACGAAAAAATTTCAGATAATAAAGGCTAGTAGACTCGAGTTGTTTCTAGTCCTCGTCCTTCGAAAGCCTTAGAAGGGTTGGAAGATCTGGAGAGAAGCTTCAAACATTTTGACTAACACAAGGGGATATTAATATGAAAAAGAAGTCCCAAGAAATGAGAGAAAAGGTGTAGCGAAGTAGCAGGAAGGAGCAGAACTTAAATAGTGTGCAAACCAAGGTAGAAAATGGAAGATTCATCAGGGAACTATCGATCGGTTATTGCATGATAGCCAGTTGGTTGTTAGACAACCACCTAGTAGTCCGATGTTTGGCCAGTAGCCATTAGGGGGAGCCTTCCTCTTGCGTAGTCCTTCGACTTCCAAAACATGTACTGATAGAAGATTTCAGATGCGTGACTTCCAGATTTTGTAGTTTTATTTAGAATTGAATGAATGATGATGTGAAAACAAATGTGGATGTAAATTTAGTACAATACACGCAATGTATGGAATCAGAACTAGAGAATTTTCACTAAGTCATTGAAACTGTTTATATTTGATTGTACATCATAAGAAGTTTATACGTGGAAGCAAAATGAACAAAGAAAAAATCCTGATAAAAGCAGGTGGTGGCAGTCCTTACTCATCACCATCATTATCAATATCAAAAGAAAAAGCAGTGACCTGAGCCTGAAAACGCTCCACCTCACACTACAGACGAGTAACTTCTTAATGACCCATCTGACCAAGCATGAGAATTATATATTTAGAGGAAGTATCAAGGTAGAAATCATGCATACATGAATTATAAAAGGATGTTTTACCTGACAATGATGAGACATCTGCAAGACATATCCGCGAAAAACCCTCTTCATGTAAAAAACCCTCTTCATGGAAGATCGTGGCACCTGCATTGTATTCCATTTCTATTAGTGATAAATGATAGAGAGTTTGAGAAATGAACAATCAAGAAACTTACCAAAGTGATGTCCTGTGGAACAAAAGGAACGGGCATGTTCGGATCCCCGATGATCACTTGACTGCGGATCGACCCATTATCATCCCACGTGTAGACGACATTACTAAGCTAAGTTGAAGATCATCGACACATGACCAACTGGAGTAGCCAGAGCAGTCGAAGAAGCTGAAGAATGAGGTGGTTGTTGAGCCGCTGTAGAAAAAGAAGCCGACGTACTAGTACCTGAAGAGGAGGCTCTCAATCTCTTCCCATGATGGGCAAAAGAACTACCCAAGCAACTAGACATCGCCAGAGGATGAGACGTGTCATTAGTAGAACGACTAGGCCTAATATACAACAGGGTGGCTCTAACCCAGTCGATATAAGGAGTTGTCATCAATGGGAACTTGATGGCACTCAAGTGAATCCTGGTCATGTAGTTTGATACCTCTGGCTCCATGGCCAATTCAACTTAATCAATCATCAGAACCAGTGGTGAAAGAGGAATCAAATGGCGTGTTGGACCCTTGAACCAATCCCACATACGGTCACCCACATACCATATCATGCTATTCACACAAGGAAGGAGGATACAATATAAGTTGAAAAAGGAAGCAATTCTCATAGCTACGGACCAGTTCTCCTTGGGTCCCACCACTCAGAAAAAATATGCAAAAGAACAAAGAAGCATGGTAAGGTATGGTATAAATGAAATACTGACTATAATTTCTTTTTTTACCTTGTCCCAGGTCAACGTATGAATGTAATCACAAAAGAAGTCTAGCTCGTGAGATCTCTCAAGCTTTGCAGGACATGCAGCCTACCTCTTCATCCGAGCACAATAAGAATTCTTACTAGTGGGAAGAGGAGATGTTAGAACTACCAGCTCATATTCCCACTTCTATCACAGATGGTATAGAATTAGAAATGGAAGTCATATAGACAAACTATGAAGGTGTGAAAAAGAATGAAGTTACCTCAATAAGTGTAGTAAATCCAGGAACCCTAACAATGCCTCGACAAGCCTGATCTAAGCTAAAATACAGCTGACCGAAAGCAGCGCGACTCGAGTCAAAAATTTTCACTCGATCAAGATCCTAGAGGGCAAGAAGTAAAGTCAAAGTAGTGGTGTTCGACATATTGGCGAAAATCATCGTACCTAGCGAATAAACAATGAAGTTGCGAGCACACTAGTCCACTTCAACTAGAGTCAGATTGGGCCTCCATTTCCAATATTCATGCAAGGGAGCATATTAAATGGAAACATTGTTCTTGACCTTCACCTCACACCCAAGAAGATCTTAGATCAATTTATGTTGATCCGCTAAGTCTGCAATACATGTGTTAATAGGAATCAGCTCACCGTCATATGGATTATCGGTCAAAGCAATAATGTCCAAAGGCATAATCGTCATCTCACCAATCAGAAGATGGAATACGTGGGTCGTATCCATCCACCTCTCGCACAAAGCAGCTAATGCCCAACGATCAGTGAACCGTTGAGCACGTGAAAGATAAGTGATAAATTCATAGAAGTCGGTATCGATGATCCTACTCCTAACTGCATCATTCCTTATCTCAAGGAACCAACTGTGGGCTCCAAAAAAATGCCCCACACATCTTGTTCTCATGATAGTCCTAAAGCGAGAAATTGAAGTCGCTACATGAATACAAGCCTAAACAAAATTGAAGAAAATGGAAAATCAAAGAACGAAGAAATTGCGTACCAGGTTTATTATATAGGAGGTCACATCATAAACAATCGACGCCTCCTAGTCTCTCGTAAGACCCCTTAATGTCAATTTCTAGACTGGATCAGTCTCATTCAAGTCAAGGTGGATTGGATGACCTACCATTAGAAAGAAGAAGTTGAGACAAACATGTAGGAAAAAATCGAGCGCGAATCGGATAAAAAACGAAGAAGTTATGCATGAATGAAGATGCGAAGGGATGAGTGGGCTTTATAGAAGCCCTCAACCATTGGCTAGTAGTCAAACAGTCGAGCCGTTATTGACCAACTGCTGGGTGGTGGTCAGATAGTTGAGCAACTATCAAATAGCCAACCAGCCATCCTTCTAATGAAGGGTAAAAACGGGAGAGAGAAAAGAAAGAAGAAAGAAGAAGAAAAGAAAGAAGAAAAGAGAGCAAAAAGAGATGAAAAGGGAAAAAGAGAAAGAAGAGAAAGAGAGAGAGAAAAGAGAAGAAAAAGAAGAAATACTCTAAATCGACCTTAATACATTGGAAGAATTTTTTAACGAACCGGTGACAAGCACTCGGCCATGGCAATAGTTTAGTAACTCATAAAGAAAGAAGAGCAACATCAGTCGATAGAACCTTCGACCAAAATCACATGGAAGAATTCCTTCAGATACTAGAAAGCAATTTGTGGAAGAACACATTGAACAAGATAAAGTTTAAATTGATTTTACACTATTGAGAAATGTTTGAATCTTACAAGAATTTACAAGGACAAGGGAAAGATCCCAAAGAGTCAGATGATGAACAACGAGAATACGATGATAAAGAACTCGGAATATTTCCCTAGTGGACCAAAAGAAATCAATAATAGAAACAAGAATACTCAGAAGAACGGCATGAAACCCAATGAATGCAAAATCTGAAGAGATCAAAGGAGAATGAAGAATACCTAGCCGAAGGCACGAAGAATGAAAAGGTCTAAAGATCACAAAGTAGTGCATGATAGAAGTTTTCCCGACGGGCATGCATTAGAAGGAAACCCTATGAAGTAGGTGCACTTAAGAGTGTTTTAAGCCCTTAGAATAGGCCCTAAGAAGAGATGCACTAAAGAGTGTCGAAAATCCTAAGAAGTAGGTGCACTTAAGAGTGTTTTAAGCCCTTAGAATAAGCAGAAGCCCTAAGAAGAGGCAGACTAAAGAGTGTTGAAGATCCTAAGAAGTAAGAACACTTAAGAGTGTTTGAAACCCTTAGAATAGGCGTATTGAAGAGTGTTGAAAATCTTAAGAAGTAGGTACACTTACGAGTGTTTGAAACCCTTAGAATACACGTATTGAAGAGTGCTACCAAACCCAAACCCTAAGAAGTAGGTGCACTAAAGAGTGTTAAAAGCCCAAAGAAGTAGGCGCACTAAAGAGTGTTTTATCATAGCATCATAAGGTTGTTTCTAGGCCTTGAATGGGCACATTCACCTTAGATAGGCACGTTCACCCTTGGATGGGCATCTCAGCCCTTGGATGGGCACACAAGTCCTTGAATCGATCGAATTTTAGTAAGAACAAAAGGAGAGAGAAAAGGATCACAAGAAAGTCTGATAGAAGGAGGACGAAGTTAGAGATGTTGAGATGGAAGAAAGAAAGGCAAAGTAAGAGTACTCTGTCAACTTTTGTGTCTCACAAAAATCTCCAAAGTAGGGGGTAAGCTATAGACACTGAATTTTTGAGATCGATGAAGGAATGAAGATGAATGTCCAGCAAATAAAATGACCAAAATGCCTTTGAGGGCCAAGAAGAGAAAGGTGAGAAGAAGTTGGTGAAGAGCCTCAAAATCTAATGTATAACTTTGAAAAATCATAGAAATTAATTCAAGAGGAATCTGATGATGAATCATAAACTGTTGCAAAGCTACAAATGTCTAGTTTTTACAAAAATTTACGGATTGCAAATCAAAGTCGAACTTGAGAAGTTATGCCCGATCGAAGGAACAAATGTCTAAAGGGACCGCATCAAAGGATGACAAAAAAGGAAGAGGCTGAAGAGATATTGACCGGTCGGCTTCGGCTGGCCATCAAACAGTTGCCTTGCTGTTGACCAATCGCCAGCCATCTATCATATGGCTGCCCGACCCTTGTTAGCTTATTTTCAAAAAAAAGCTCAAAAAGCTTCCTTTTTCATCTTCACCCCTCCCTATACAAACCCCCCTTCTCTCACTTTGTAATTCATACCGATTGTCGAATACAATCATCTTATCCCTCTTGAGGACACGCTCGAGAATTTGAGAAGTATTTTCTAGTATAAATATTTTTCAAATGTTTTTATTGCTCTAAACCTGAAAATGGTACGTCTTGAGAGCAAAATTCTCTCCTCCCTCCCATTTTCTCTCTTTTATTTTTCTTGGTTAGAAAAAGCACGTCTAGGGTTTAATTTTATGCTTAGGAGCTTGTCTATGGTTATTATGAATTATGCTAACCCAATTTGTTTTGCAAGATGCATAAGCATCTCGAGGTAAGTCCACAATCCTTCCTTTTTAGAATCATGCTCAAGAATTTACTTTCTTTGCGAATGCTTAAAATCATGACTAGGTTAACATGTTTAGAATCATGCTTAAGAGCACATGACTAGAATCATGACAGAAAAATTTATTTGCTTTGATGAATGCTAGGAAATAGCATAGGATAGGTAAGAATTATCGTTTTGCCCTTGAATGTCTTGTTTGAGTTAGAATAGCTATGATTGATTTCTATTGTTTGAATTAAGCTAGAATATGACATGAATACATGTTAGGCGAGAAATGCCATGATAATTGATAATAATTATGCTAGAATAGCTAGGGGTAAGAATTACCATGATAGAATTTATCAAAATCTAGGTTGGAATGCCATGATATTAGATTATGGCTTTGTATGATTTATGAATGTATGGATATTTGTATATTAAGAAGTATATTTGTATGATACCATGAAGTGGTGGTAGACTCATA
Organism: Boswellia sacra; assembly: GCA_013180625.2. Lineage (NCBI taxonomy): Eukaryota > Viridiplantae > Streptophyta > Magnoliopsida > Sapindales > Burseraceae > Boswellia > Boswellia sacra. The sequence goes on from SNVD02011680.1 coordinate 31,109, forward strand.
TTGATGGTGAGGGACCATCACTTGGAATAAATATCCAAATACATGAATGTATGGTATGTTTTATTTTATTGTTGAATAACAAATGTTGTAATCCTCTCCCCTTCCCCCATGATTGAAAGAAATTGAAACTCTATTTTCCTCCCTCTTTCTTTGTATGAATATACAACTGCCATTGATTGAATAATCGCCTTGCATGCTTAATGAAGATAAAAAAATAAGAATATGCGCATAAAATGAATAAAGCTAAGCAAACTAAGCAACAACACAAGTTATTACTATTTGGTATTCCTGAGTGGAGGCCGGATTTATATCCAGGCGGGTCAAAAGAATCGTACCTAACTTTTTGAACCCATCTCTGAAGGGATAAGGGTTGTTTAGGTCCAAAAGCGAGGGATCGGATTGCTCCTATTCATTCCCAATTGAATAATTGGGTGGTGACTCCTTTCTCAAGACGTGTCCATAGCTCGTTTATGTTCCCTTAAGTCTCAAAAGAGGCTTTGACATAGTGTCATGGTTGCAAACACTACAAAAAAATGGGGTATTTACTGCAGTTTTTAACGGTGGTTTTTAAAAACCCCCGTAAATGGTGATTCGCGAATACTATTTACTTTGGTTTGTAAAACTGCAATATAAAGAGCGCAATAAATCCCAAATATGTTCTACCCTAAGCTTGCTTGTTCTCTCAATTTCCATCTCCCCCATTTCTCTCTAAACTCTCTCAACACACCATCTCTCTCTCTCTCTCTCTCTCTCTATATATATATATATATATATATATATCTTTCTCGTGCTCTCCTCGTAGCTTCGCAAGACTAACAAGTGTTGGTTTCATTTTGTTTTGCTCATTAGACAACTTTGGACTCCAATGTTCTGATGATACTTATTGGCGAGGAGTTCAGCAGTGTTAGACCTTCTTCATCTGCCTAGAAGCCCAAGCGATCCAAGATCAAGAAGTGGAGCATCATAGCTTTCTAATTCTCGATCTCTCTGTCTTGATTCTTATTTTTGATCATTCTTATGGTGAACAACCTTTGTTTGTTGTGGTATTTGAGGGACCCAGGTTTGTATTTACAGTCATTCGCTTAATAGGTGTAGTTGAAGATTTTGGATTTTTTTTTTTGTCTAGCTTGATGTTGATAGTTAATCAGTTATCACTTGATAGCTTTAGTTGAAGATTTTGGATTGTTTTTGTGTCTAGCTTGATGTTGATAGTTAAGTAGTTATTGTTTATTGATTAATCGGTGCTTTAACTCTGGAAATTTGTTTATTCTTTTATTTTTTCATGGTGATTATGGCTTGGGTTTATGAAACTGGTGGCAAGTTGGAAAATCTTAGTTAATAAAGTCCCTTGTAAAGCACTAAGCGTAATGTGCCAAAGGTTCGATTTCTTTCCTAACAATTCATTAGTTATGGCTTCTATTGACTAACTGAGTTTGTATATATATTTTTTTATTTTTGACTTTTTGTGTATTGTTTGATTGCAATTTAAAAATATTTTATGGATAAATAAAAAAACTAAGCTCTTTTTTCATCAGGTCTGTTGAATCATTTTTAAGGAAGTTTTGATTTGTTAAACTGCCTTCATTAATTTAAGAAGATAGTTTACCAATGAGTTATATTATTTTTAATGTAAAGTAAATGAAGATAGTTTAGATGGAGCTTTTTTAAATGTTCTGACTGATAGCTACCAAGATACATGTACTGTGTGCAAACTTGGTGGAGAGCTCTTGTGAGTAAAACTTTTTGTCTTTTTAATTATTATGGTTAATAGCCTATTTTTTGTTGCTAGTGCATCTTAATGATTTACTCTGGGCAGATAAACATAGGCATCATTGTCCATTAAGTTCTGCTTTGTGATATCTTTATTTGTAAAGCATTGAAGTTAAAGTGGAGAATCTATTTTTGTAGTTTTATCAAGTGAATTACAATTGTAGTTTCTTCCTATAAACATGACATACGTATTCCTAAGAAGATGCTAACATTTGTTGGGTAATACAAAATCTCTTCTTAAATTTCCTTCCCCTACTGGCTACTATGTAAGCTGCCAAGCTGGGTGGAACCAAAACTGTGCCAAATAATGATAGAGTGGTAAAATCAAAGTTTTATAGTCACTAAGAGATGCAGTAAAAAATAGTTGACCATATGACCATTCTCTTTGTTTGGAACCAGCCAAGTACAATGTTTCCCTTATCACTCCTAGCAGTAAGAATGCAAGTGGTAGGCAAGGAGTGAGGAACAAAAGTGGCTTCAGTAGGGTAAAGAATGAATGATTCAAAAAATTTTAGCAAACGACGGGCAATTATGTTTAGTGATTGCATTTGTAATTTTTATTAAATGTAAGATAACAATTCTTGTTGGATATTTTATCTTTGTGTTTTTTAGCGGTTTTGGATTATTTTATTATGTGGATGATTTTTGCAAGACTTGGAGTTTCTTTGTTAAAAAAAAAAAGTGATTTATCCCATAGTCATTGAAATTCATTGTTTTTATCAAGGCTTACGGTTGTCCATTGTTACTATTGTTGTGATGGCTTACATTCCACCACACAAGCAGCATTCAAAAGGTTAAGATAGGTCATCTCCAACTCCAGAGCAGCTTGTTCCTCAGTTCAAGAGAGATTTGAGCTTGAGATCATCACAATGTAATGTTGAGAAAATTAGCAAGATTATTTATGCTGACCAAGCTATATCCAGATGGTTTGCTGTTGATTTAGATGATGATAACCAGCTTCCTTCTTCTGTCCAATTTGAGCAGATCTCAGAACCCATAAAGGGGAAAATGGGAGAAAAGCCCCTGGTTTTAGTGAAAGTAGCTAAAGGTTTTTTGTCTATCCTTTGTAGAATTATTGAATATGTTCGATTTATGTGCTTGAATTATGGTGTGGTCTTCTACTTAGTGACATTCAACCTTTTGGTTTTTTATTGGTAGAAACTGATGAAGTGAGAAGGAGTATCTCAAGACCTACATGGGAGTCTGTTGCTAAAAATGTATGGCCAGATCTATTGTCTTGTTTCAACGGTATAAGCAACATAATTGAGGGCCCAGAGCTGGAGATAGAAAAGCCAAAAGTGATCGTTAGATTTGACAAAATTCTTTTCCATAGGTACATGGTCTGGTTTCCCCTGATGTTACAACATGAATGTTGCATATTGATGCATCTTTGGCTTTTCTGATTTAAAGAAACACAAACTTCTCGCTCATATAAGAATCTGATAAATAGCTTATCATCAATTAATTAAGAATTGTATGTTAAAATTTGGCATAGCAATGAGGTTTTCCCATAATTGAAGTCCCATGAAAGAGATAGTGTAAATTAATAAAATCTCAGAAGTGGGAAGTCAGGGTTAGATTTCTTTGAAACTAAAGAAAGCAAAAAGAGTGCAAGGCCTATTATGCATTTATCTCTCCCAGGCTAGAAATTAATAGTTTATTTGGTCATATTCATACTCGTAACTCTCTTTTAAATCATGATTGAATCCTTTCCTTTTACTACTTCACTCAAATCTGTAATTTGACTTTGTTGACCTTTGTTTTTGAAGATGGAAACTCATTATAGTTAGGAGCTTCTTGCCTCATTGCTTTAGTAATTCTTGTTGTAATCATTAGGAAATTATCAAGGATTCTATGGCTGTTAAATTTTAGCAATTATGTTGAGTTTTTGTTTTAGCACCTGAATGAGCAGACCGGAGATAAGTCTTTTTTCTCTGTGAACAATGTTCTGTTTGATAGCTAGATTGAGTTCACTCTGTCTATATAGTTATATTTCTCTTATAATAATCACTGACCTGAGTATTGCTCAATTGCTCGTGCTAAAAACATTAGTCTTATTTTGGTTCGTATAGGCACAATTCTAGCACTGCCAGCAGAAAAAAATTTATGCCTTGTCTTGCATAAGTGTTGCTTGATTGCTGATGAGACAAACAAGTTAATCTGCATCCTGCCTGACTTTTCTTGATTGACTTTGCTTATAACATATATTAGTGGGACAGCCATTAGTCCGCTGGTTTACCAGTTTGTTACCATGTACTATTATTGTTGTATCTTGTATGTGGAAAACAAAAATTTTCACGTCCAGCTTCTAGTTGAAGTTCATTTAGTTTCTAAAGTGAATCAATTATATGCGTGTAATAGGCTTAACATAAAAGAAATCTAAACAGCAATTACTATATTAAACTTTGTGGTGCAAGGGCAACTCAGTAAGCTTAGATAGTAACAATAAAAAACAAGTTGCTGAAAGTGTTTTGAGACGATTGAGAAGAAGTTTTTACACAAATGTTCCTACTTCATATATGGAAAACATTATGAGTGAAGTTGTGCTGAAGATTGGAGTTGATTTACAGCAAACAAGGATATATACCATGTCAAGGTGCTTTTATGCTAAACTTTGCATATGATACATTTTCTTGGATTTCTACTTATTAGATATTGAATTCCTAATTTTATTTATTTTTTCATTGTACAGGTTTCCAACAGAGAAAGACCAAACTCAGTTATTTCGTGCAAATGTAGAATAAAAGAAGATAATAAGTTTGAGCGCTGTAAGGCAAGTTTTTTGCTACTTACTGCCTGATAATACCTATACATAATCCATCTAGTCTTGTGTAAATGTTGGATCTTCTATATCGGGTATGCTGCGAAACAATCCTTTTGTTGTGCGAGTACTAAGCAACACTGCAACCATGAACAAAGCTGTGAATAGAGAGGCTGTGAAGGTTATTTTGATGGACTAAATTGATTTTGTGATGAGAATGTTACTCTGAAAACAATGAGTTATAGTTAAAGAAAAATCATATATTAGGATTTTTAAATATTTTTGTGGATTTAGATTGAAATAGATTGATATTTGAGAATGAGATTTAGAGCCTTTATGTTTGGTTATCTTTGGCATCGTGTATAAGGTTGTCTTCTACATAAAATATTAGGGACCTTAGAAACTATTAAGTACCTCGTTTGCCTCTTTGTTTAATCTATCTCGTAAATTTGAGCAGTCTTTTTCTTCTTTTTTTAATATAATATGTAAATAATATAATCATCAATTAATTTGAATAACTATTGAACTATTTAATTGGCTTTCAATTAATTGGTTTGTGTATTTATAATTATACTATGAATTCCAGCAGTTTTTTTTTGGATAATTTCTTATGTTCAGTCATAAATATTTTCCTTCTAGATGGAACTAAATCCAGTCCATCACATGGTCGTTGACATATCTTGCCTCGAAAAGAATCTAGACATAAGGTTGATGCTTTTCACCAAGAAGATTTTAACTGGTTTGAATGTAAGTTATATTTTAAACTTGCACATTAGGTGCCATGGGTAGATCAATATCATTTATCATTTAACATTTTTTCGTCTGGTAATTTCTATTTCTAATCAGAGTTTCTTCATTCTATATCTTTGTTTAACTTAGCAACTCTATTCTGTATTTTGTCCAATCAAGTCTAGTTGCTAGGGGATTGGGGGAAACAAAAAAGGAAAGAAGAAAGAATTAGACAAGCTTCAAATAGTTTAATGACAAGAAAGGGCAAGGAATGGTGGCCATTATGATTGCTAGGAAACATGCTCTTGATTGCAATGCGATCAACATCTTTTCAATTTACTGTTCCGTTTGTTATTTGTTTTGGTTCTTGTATCATTGTGAGAGCATGGAATGTGGAAGGTAAAATCCTTATTTCTTCTGGATTTGATAATACACAAGAGATTTGATGTCCGAAGCTTTTAATTGGTAGGTCATGCTTGGTGGACCAGAAGATCAAGTATAGAAGTAACTAAACATGATACGAAGAGAAGAAACGGTACCTTTAATTGGTACCCATTAATTTGGTTTCATTGTTTTAGGCATTGTTTTTGGTTTGCCCAAGCATCTGCTGCAATCAGTTTTTGCTTTCAATCAACGGGTTCATGTTGGCTAATTTGTCACCATATTACAGTTTCTGTATTAAATTTTAGATGATATTTGTGGCAAGGGACAATGACGTAATGAGCCTCACATACAATAGTTTATACATGAGACTCCAATGTCTCCTTTTTTATTTTAATTCTTTTTATATGATTGTATTGTAATTCAAAGTCATACTCTTTGGTGTTATTCTAATTCAAAACAATATATCCTTTGGTGCTTGCCACTGTTATGTTGTCAGTCAATTTTGTTATGATGCGTTGCACCATTAATTTGTTTGTATATATTGTTCTTGAGGTGAGTTCCTTCCTGCATGTATTTTTTTTCTAATATTCCATGCATAAAAATTTATTTCAGTAGCATGCAAATGAAGGCTAGCAAATGTTAAAACACCTAGTTAAAACTAAGGAAACTGGAAAGCAAAATTTGGATATTAAAAAAACAAAAAACCACAACAAACATTAGTGTCAGTAACATAGATATTATTTTATTGGAAATAACAATAAATAAATGAATAACATAGAGATTTCAACAAACATTACATTTTAGTTGAGTCCATCGATATTTGATATATCTTGATATTTGATTTGATTTTATTATATTCGTTGAATGATCGAAGAAGCACATCAAAACATTTTTTTGAGACAGGTTAATTAATCTTTAGACAGTAAATAATATTAAACAGCAAACCATTTGCTAAAAAAAAAAAACTTTTATGGTGGTTTTTTGATCGTCGCAAACAATTTTGGAGAAGTATTCATGACGGTTTATTGGCTAATTTACGTCAGTTTTGTAAACATATGAAAAACTATTTGCAGCGGTTTTTACACTTTTTACGGCAGTTTCTATACTTTTTACGGTGGTTTATTGTTCGTCGTAAAAAGACTAAAATAAATACGGCAGTTCTAAACCGCCTCAAAAAGATGTGGTAAATGCCAATCATATTTCGTCGTTCTTTTTTACGTCGAACACCCAAACCGCCGTAAAAAGATTTTTGCAACAAACAAAAACCGCCGTTAAAGATTTTACTGCAATTGCTTTTGCAGCAGTTGGGAACCGTCATAGAACTATCATAAAAAGGCTTTTGCGACAGTTTTTGCCTGCCGTAAAAAGTCCTCAATGTTGTAGTAAAATGCTCTGGTAGGATGAAGGCCTCGTTCACACTCCATCTACATTCCAACCAAGTAAAACTTCAAGTCTATATCATCAATCAGTTAGGCAGTCTCCACCATCAGACGAGGTGGAGAAGTAATAAGAGACATGGTGAGCCCCTTATTCTAGCAATAGACCCTATCAACAAGATACCACATCAGGCTCTCAGGACCCTAAAGCAATACTCTCATGCCTACCAAAAGAGGAGCACTCTCGATAGCATCATCCCAGTGCTCCTATGGCTCCCATAACTTGCGATTAATCTACAAGACTAATTCAAACATGTAAGTGTAATGATATTTTTGTTTTGAAAATAAGCGTAGTTATTATTATCGTACGTGATCCCAAGTGACATCTCGAATGTCCCTTCTCGGGTGGGCCAGGTCATGAGAAGCATCGGCATCTTTACGCCATTTTGACCATGCATAAGTGCAAGCTTATCCGTCATCCTCAGCAAAGTATTGGGCTTTGGAAGAAACCCAATCTTATAAGCCCAAATTTGCAAGTTGAAAGAACAAGTTTATACATGCTATAACTGATGATATAAAAGAATGCAAAAGATAGATACATACCTTATTCACTGGCATGAAGCCTCCTATCTTTTACATGTATTTGTATAGGTGGGACAAGGTAGCTCTTCCCCAGTCATAGAATTTCACCTAATCCAAGTCTCTCAAAGGAGGAAGCAGATAAATCTCACCTAAGTTTGATTCATTGGGGAAGACTGTCGAGGCTCGCAAGTAGAACACAAAGCTATGAGTGTGTTGCTTGGCCCGAACACCAACAGTTCTCCCCAGAATCAATCCTACCACCCAATAGTCTCGTACGGGCTTGTACATGATGGCAATGTCAGATTTCCTCCCAAGAAGGAAACCAAGCAGCTCGATCACCTTTTCCTTGTGAAAAACAGGTGGAGCTAAGGAACTATCTGAAGGAACTAGGACACCCTGGAATGAAAGACCGGTCATAGTAGCAAAGTCGAGAGGTGTGATGGTTAACTCTCCGATCGATGTATGGAATGTATGGGCAGTGTCTATCCACTTCTCACAAATAACTCTCAATGCATATTGGTCATTGTGTGGGTTGATGGACGAAAAGGCAATGACGAAGGCATCAAAATCAGTGGCCTTAACGCGACCAAAACTAGGCTTCTTTAACTTTTTGTACCACTCATAAGCCCAAGCCAAGTTCCCTCTAGGACGATATTCACTTTCATCCCGTTTGATCATAACAAGCAAAGAAATTTTTAGAATACAAGTCCAAGTACAACAATATCGATAAATAAGTGAGTGAAACATCTAAATAAACATTCAAAAGACAAGTCTAGTGTCTAGCAAAGATAAACAGGAGTGTACATCATGTAAACAGTCATAGAATCGCATGAAACAAGCAAAAAACACAAAATCACAAAAATTCATAAAACTGCAGGCAACAGATACACACCTATTTCAAACAGGTGCCTGCCTGTCTCGAGTCATCTTCAACAACCAATTAATAGGCACATGCTTGTCTTCAAGCTTTGCAACAAGCACACGCCTGTTTTCTTCCTGGACTAAAAATTTCTCTAGAAAATTTTTTCAAAACTTCACAAAAATGCAACAATACAACTATCCACGCATAGAAAAACATTTTTAAATCAACATAAAGGAAAACAAAGCAAAAGAGAAACATACTAACCTTTGTGATGACGTGAGTTGAGAAATCTCCAAGAAGAGAGACATCTTGGCCATCCAAGATGTCCTTAAGACTTGACTTGATCATTGGTTGGATGGGGAGAATGTTGATGTCAACGAGAAAGTGGGCCATTGTGTTTGCTTTGAGAGAAATTGAAGAAATTTTATGTTAGCCAGAATTTGTATGTGGGTTGCCGACGACAAGGATGAGAGGTTCAAATAACATGTAAGGCTGCCTCAAAACAGCCACACGCTTGTTCTCTCCAAATTTTTGAATGTTTTCCTCTCAGACCATTTAATTTGTAGGAAATCGCTTCTAAATGCTAGTTTTATAGGAAATCGCATTTAGACCCTGATTTTCAAGAAATCATATCAGACCATTGATTTGCAAGAATTTTGTTTAGTCCCAGAATCTGTACAAGTTGTAGAAGTCCCTTAAGACTTTCATAATTTAGAATTACAATACACTAACAAATTACATTAAAGTTTATTTTTGTAGGAAATAAAGTCATCAAAGCCTAGACAAGGAGCATTTCACTCAAGAGTCATGAAAGCCCATACAGGGGACATTTCACTCACAGAAGGATCATCAGAACTTAAACATCAGGCAGTGCAAAGCACTGTAAACCTTCAGACATCGAGCAATGCAAAACACTGGGAACTGTCAGATATTAGGTGGTGCGAAGCACTGAGAACCTCAGACACCAGGCAGTGTGAAGCATTGGGAACCCTTCAAATGTTAACCTTCATCAAGCTACATGCTCTATTCAATTCGGGGTAATGTATAAACTCTTAACAAAGATGTGCTCTATTTGATTTGGGAGCTCACTTTAAAGATACAGAGGTACAGGATGTGTAAACATTTGGCCTATATAGGTGAGAGCCAAGGTATGTTGCTGATGTTTGTGTTCCACAAACTCCTGCCAAAGTAGAGGAAAACTATAAGCAGTAGATTTTGGCTTATGTTTTAGATGTCAATGACGATAGCTAAACACACTTCTTAGATGCAAAATTGGATCAAAGAGGCATAAGAACTCCAAAAAGAGACACCAAGATGGGGGGAAAGTATGTGAAATAGTTATTAAACATACTTGGAAAGCAAAAATTAGAGTTTGTTTAGAACTCAAAATCCAATTAAGGATAAGCATGTGCCTATCCACGATAGTTGCACGCTTGCCCTTTTAGATTTCATTAGAACCATCCATCTGCCCAAAAGCTAGGGTTTTTGTACTTATAAACTCATAAACAGGCGCACACCGGTTGTCTCAAATACCATATTGGTTTTACATCATTTAACGTGTCCATGCAATGCCTATATAAAGAACCTATCACTAATCATCTAGGTATTGAAATCCTTTGATTCCCACACTAGTGTTTTTTGAGAGTTCGGAGAGTAGGAAATTGAGAGGCTTCAGGTGTTTGTGAATGGGGCTTTTATCCTACCAGAGCGTTTGCGACCACGACACTGTGTCAAAGCCTCTTTTGAGACTTAAGGGAACACAAACAAGCCATGGGAATGTCTAGAGAAATGGAGTTGCCACCCAATTATTCATTTGAGAATGAATGGGGGCAATCTGATCCCTCGCTTCAAGATCTAAACTACCCTCATCCCTTCAAAGATGTATTCAAAAAGTTAGGTACAAGCCATTCACCTTGCCCGAATCAAAATCTGACCTCCACTATGGTGTACCAAATAAGAGTAACTTATGCTACTATACAGTCCACTTATATTGTCTTTCAAACATCGGGGATAAGGGAGAGTATTACATTGCTCTTTGGCAATAAAATAAGTTCTATAAAATATTTCATACATTCATCCACAATAAATCACATAGTTAATGTTAAATATTAACAATCAATTCGAGACTCAATAGATAATGAATTCCTCACCACTATATATGAGTCTATTCAATGTCTATCAAGCCTCTACAAATATATTCATACATTCATTCATTTGAATATTCATTGTAATCATATTTCTAAATATGGTATATTCATATATTTATTCATACAAAGCCATAATCTAGAATCATGGCACTTCGACCTGGATCTGATAATTCTATCATGGCATTCTAGCCCATTGCAATTCTAGCATTTAATTATAATTCTAAATATGGCAATTCTAGCCTAGCATGGCATTTCTAGCATAAGTCAAACAATCATAATAAAACACAGCTATTATAGCCCATTCATGCCAATCATATCAAATCATGGCATATTCTAGCATTATCATAGCAATTCTACCCTACTTCAAGCACTCAAGGGTAATGTGGTAATTCTCACCTATTCTATGCTATTTCCTAGCATGCTTCAAAAATCATAAGTCTTTCAGACATAATTCTAATCATGTGCTCTTAAGCATGACTCTAAACATATGCTCCTTAACATGATTCTACGCATTTGCAAAGAAAATAAACTCCCAACATGATTCTAATAAAGGAGGGAAAGTGGACTTACCTTGACACGCTTATCCATCTTGCAAAACAAATAAGGGTTAGAACAATTCATAATAATCCTAAACATGCTTCTAAGCATCAAAATAAAACCTAAACATGCTTACTCTAAAGCAAGAAAAATAAAGAAGATATGAAGAGAGAGAAGAGAAAACTACTCTCAAGACATACCCTTTCCAAGTTTAGAGCAATATAAAACGTCCAAAAACTTTGGACTGAAAAAGACTCCTTAAATTCTCAAGTGTGTCTTCAAGAGGGAGTCAAGAGGAACTTGATGTGTGTTGGAAAGTGAGGAGGAGGGGGGGTTTATATAGTTAAGGGCTAGAATTGAAAAAGGAAATAAAGGAACAAAAAAGAAAGGTTGCCATCGAAATTTTCCAAATATTCAAGGAGAACAACCGGTCGGCTATGTGAGGACCGCAAGTCAATAGTCAGATAGCCGACCACCTGTGGGTGGATAGCCAGTCAATGGCAAAATAGTCGGCCTGTTGTGGCCTACTAACCTCCTCTTATTTCGCATTTTTTCAAAGTAGTCCTTTTCGAACCTTCAACTATTAGATCACACGTGACACTTCGAGTTCAACTCTGATTTGTGATCTATAAAATTCTGTAAAAGCTAGACATCTGTAGCTTCACAATGATATATGATTCATCACCATATTCCTCCTGGATTAATTTATGTGATTTGTTGAATTCATATGTTAGTTTTCAAGACTCTTGATCGGTTTCTTCTAACCTTTCTCCCTTTCGCTTCCAATGGCATTTCGGTCTTTTCTATTGCTCAACATTTATCTTTATTTCATCATCGAGCCTTAAAAATCCAATGTCTATAGTGTCTTACATTGGTTTTTTTCTTTTTGGAGGAGCTCTCAATGACCGAAGGTGCCCTTTGGATTATGCTAGGGCACCCATCAAAGTGAAGATTCTGCTTTTGGTAGTGCCAAAATCCGTTTAAGTTCTAAGGACATCCTATGTTTGTTTCGTTTGCTTGTTTTGTTTGCTTAACATGTTAGAATCATGTTTAGGATTATTTAAGTGTTTGGTATGCGAGAATTCATGTCTTAGGTCTATGTATGTTAGAATCATGACGAGGTTTACTTATGTTATGAATGTTAGAATCATGCTAGGATTCAATATTCTTTTATGCTTTTATTATGATATGATATCCTCTCCTTCTTCCTTTCTTTCTTAACGTTAATGGATGAGTAATAGTGGACTCATAATTGATGATGTGGGACCATTACTTTGAAATAAACTATGTTTGAAATTATGCCATGCTCTTTTTCTACTCTTTCTTTTTGTTGTTCATTGATGTATGGTGATGGACTCACAATTGGTGATAGGGGATCATTGTGTTGATATGAATTATGTTTGAATCATTTTTTCTTTAATGTGAATATAACACGTTAGAATCATGCTAGGTTTGATATTAATATGTTGTCTATCATGTTATTGATAAGAGTTATTGATAAGTGTCTATTTATATATCATTTTCATATCAATTCGTCCATGTTTCTTTGCTATATTCCTTGGTATTTATATGTTTTTGTGTGGTTTTGATGTTTGTAGGAGTTTTGGAGCAACTTGCACAAAAATGGAGTAAAACCCTTCATTTTCACCTCTGCTAGTCAACCATCTTCTCGGATTTAATTGTATTGATATACAATGAACCCGATGACATATTATATACCGTTGGAAAGCTCTCGAAGTCTATTTTCTGGAGAAATTTACGGTTTATAAATCCATTCAGTGTACCAAAAGTTGTAATCAAAACAGTGTGAGAAGTATAGAAATGTAATTCCACAATCACTGTAGCATGTATAATACGGGACACTGTAGCAGGTTACTGTAGCAGAGTATTTAAACACATTTTAGGGTTTTATTTTGATAACTTGAAGAGGGGAGAACGTGGTGGAGGCTGCAGCTCTGGAATTCTTTCATCTCTTGGAGTTCTTGAAGGAGAAAGGAAGCTTGGAAAGAGGAAGAACTACAATCCAAAGAGAATTACATAAAATTTGCTAAGTTTTTCCCTTCCCTTTCATTTTCTGGAATGTCTCCATGTTGTATTGTATTTACCACGTTCTTAAACATGTGTAACTGAATCTGAATTGGTTGAGGGTGATTTCAAAGCCCCTGATATGGTTTTTGTAAGTTGATTGTGTAAGGAATTGTTATCCAATTCTCTAATTGAAGTTGCTTGTATTCTCCCATATTTAATGCTTATGATTGCTTGCTGATTGTATTTGAGTGGCCAACTGAATATAATCTGGTTGTGATTTATTGCTAGACTAGAAATCTTGATCCGTAATTGTCTTGAATTTCTAATCATTAGTAGCAAAATTGTGATCAGAGATTACAATTGGAGAATATAACCTAAGTTAAATAATCCGAGCTTGTGTGTTTATTGCTTAGATCAACCTATCTTTCTTATCGTAATGCATCCATTGAATTAAATTTAAAGAGCTTGTTCTAGGTTGTTTAATGGATAGAGATTAAATAAAGAGCCTGTTTTATTTAACAACAAAGTAAGGAAAGATTGGGATAACAGAGCTTGTTGTTATCTACGGTTGATAATTTCAATGGTGTAATTGGATGACAATTCTATGATTAATTCGCAAATCCATATCTTGTGGTAGAGAAGGATCCCTTAACCAGATTTCTCTCATTGATTTTTTACTCAAATTAACTTTCTGTTTTGTTATTCTTCATTTGCATTCTTAGTTCATTTAGTTAATCATTCAACAAAACCCCCCTTATTTAATTTATTGTTGCTGGAAAATAACAAATTCAATTAGAATCAATCCTCGTGGGAACGATATCTTACTTATCACTTTATTACTTGTGCGACTAGTATACTTGCTAGTTTCGAACGCATCAAGTTTTTGGCGCCGTTGCCGGGGATTGATTTTCTAATCGATTTGTTATTTTGTTTTCATTGTTGATTCATATTTTTGTTTGTTTTTCTTTTTTTGATTGTTTGTGTTTAGACGACATGGCAGTAAACTTCCATCAATTCAGTGGCGGATTTGAGCCACAACTACCATGGAGAGTAAATGAGGTAAGCACTCCAAACGAACATTGAACAACAACTTTTTGAGTTAACTTCTCTTGTGGAAAACATGGCTGTAGGAATATGCAGAAATCTTATGCATGTGAGGTATATTCTACCATGGAGCATCCAATCGACATGTATCCAACTTTGCAAGGAGATATGGAACAAGCCAATGCCATGGATGGATTTCCAGGACAAACAAGGCAATGGTATGATCCCTTCTCTAACACTTACAATGCTGGATGGGAAGATCAACATAATTTCAGTTACTGGAATCGTCAACCAATCACTCCAAATGTGATACCAAATCGGCCACAAGGTTTCAATCAACCTAGAGTGCAGCAACCATTTCAAATGCAACCACCACCAATGCCACATCCAGCACCGCAACCAGCTTCGCAAAACTCAGGTATGTCTCTCGAAGATATTGTTAATGCACTTGCCACTAACACAAAGCAATTCCAGCAGGAAACTGGGGCAAGTATCCAAAACCTGGCAAATCAAATGGGACAATTGGCTACTAGCATGAGCAAATTCGAGGGCCAAGACACAGAAAAATTATCTTCTCAAATGGTGATCAATCCAAGCGAGATTGCTAGTGCGATAACTTCGCGAAATGGAGAGCAATTAGATGTCTTACCAGGAAAATCACAAACTGATGAAGGAGATGACACCACATCCACCATGAACAAAACATTAACTTCTAAGGTAAATCCTATAACTCCTATTCCTTCATATGTTACTCCTCCACTTTTTCCTAGTAGATTTGAAAAATCGAAGAAGGGAGGAACAAGAACAGAAAATCCTGGAAACTTTTGCAAAATCGAGGTAAATATACCACTTCTGGATTCTATCGAGGCAAGTACCTGTTATACAAAATGTCTCAAGGAGTTATGCACCAGTAAGAGAAAGTTAAAAGGAAATGAGAAAGTAAGTGTGGGGGAAAATGTTTCAGCTGTATTGCAAAGAAAAATTCCTCCGAAATGCAAAGATCCAGGTATGTTCACCATTCCATGCACCATTGGTAAAACCAAGTTTGAAAGAGCTATGTTAGATTTAGAAGCATCTATTAATGTCATGCCATATTCTATTTATGCTTCTTAAATCTTGGACCTTTTGCGAAAACGGTATTACCATTCAACTTGCTGATCGTTTTAATGCATATCCCAAAAGAGTTGTGGAAGATGTGCTTGTGCAGGTGAATCAATTGGTTTTCCCAGCAGACTTCTATGTTCTTAAAATAGAGGATGAGACATCTCCTAATCCAACTCCGATTCTTTTAGGGAGACCATTTCGAAAACTCTGCTAAAACCAAGATTGATGTTCATGATGGCACTCTCATCATAGGTTTGATGGCAAGGTGATATGTTTCAATATTTTTGAGGCAATGAGGTACTCTAGTGACTTACATTCTGTTTTTACAGTTGACGTTGTTGATTGTTTGCCACAACAATATTTTGAGTTAACTCGCAAGAATGGATTGGATGTAGCTATTAGTGAGCATATAGGGACAGAAAATTCCAATGAGTCAGGAATTTGATACAAGTGTCCAAAGAAATGGAGGAAGCTGCGGCAAGCTTAGATGAGATCATAGCAATAACCACAAATAGGTATGATGTTTCGTACATTCAATTTACTTTATCTAATAAGAAACTTCTTCCTTCTGTGATGAAAGCCAATACCTTGGAGCTTAAGTCACTGTCAGATCATTTGAATCATGGATTCTTTGGTGAGAATGATACTTTGCCAATTACAATAGAAATGGGCCTTGCACGAATACAAGAAGAGAAACTCGTCCGAATACTTACAGACCACAAAACAGCTATTGGGTGGACGATTGCTAACATCCAAGGCCCAGCCATATGCATGCACCAATTCTTGTTGGAAAAAGGATCCAAGCCCACTAGAGAAGCACAGCGGAGATTGGACCCTGCCATGATGGAACCAACGTCGGGCTGAGGACGTTAAACCAAGCGCTTATTGGGAGGCAACCCAATGTTTTTGAAAAATAAATAAAAGAAAAGAAAAGAAAAATAAAATAAGGTAATAATGATCGATTTTTGTGTCTCGAGGAGATTCCTTTCGTAGGCCATCAAATTGATCAGGTTTTATCTCTCTTTGCCATTGTCTTATTTGTTTTTATATTTTTTTATTTGTTTTTGACTTTTGTTTGCTATTGCGTTGTTATCTCTTTTATGTGTCTTTAGTTTCGTTTCTGCTCGTTTCTTTTCCTTTTGTTTAATTTGATTATTTCGTACTTCGAATTCATTTGTGCAACAGCTTGAGGAAACATCCAAAGGGGAGCTGAAACCATTGCCCGAAGGTTTGAAACGTGCATATCTTGGAGAAGAACATACTAAATCGCATTATCTGTAATATCTCTCTTTTTCTTCTCTTCAATAGATGCGGATATCTTTCTGTCGAACCTTCGTAAATATTTTCCTTCACTTCCTCAAAATGCTGTGTTTAAAATTTATAAAGTACGGATGACTAGACTTTGGGCGTTGATGCTCTTAAATCTGCCTGCGGATATCGATGGCTTATCGAAGCCAAGGTGAGATTGTCCGGTGAGCCGGACATTAATCTCGCAAAATACATGCCTGGTCTAGGAAAGGGCTACTACGCCAAGAGGCGAAGAGCGAAAAGGTTACAAGTATGTTATAAATGTGCTAGATGGAATTGTAACCAGACTTGTCGTTCAGTAGGTTTTGTGTCCAGGAATAGAGAAGATAAACTTTCGTTTATTAAGAATGGTTTGAGTAATGAGTCGCTGGATAATGTTTTATTAAATCTTGAGTCACATTCTTGTGGACTTGTTCAGCGTGAATTGCTTAATCTATGGACACAATTTCGTGATGAATTGCAGTGTTATAGTCTAGGAATCTGACTAAAAATGACCCTGTTTGCCAGTTTATAAGAAAACTGGATGGGAAGCAAATCCCCGACTCATAGAAGGTGTTTCAGCAGTTACTGGACGTAAAACCAGAGGAAGATGTGAGCCACAATCACAACTACTTGTATATTTGAATGTGTGTTGTTGTTGTAGAATTTTTTTCTTGTTTCGTTTGATCTGATTATCAATGTGTTTTTGTGTTGTTGTTGTTTGTTGATTTTGTTTATTTTAATTTCAAGTTTTCTTTTTGACAAACCATATGACTACCCTATGGCATAAGTACACGTGGGAGAAAAGTGTGGAGGTTTTGTCAACCTCCACCGAAAGTGTATCTCTATTTTTTATGCTTCACGTGGGAGACAAGTGTGGGGGTTTTGTCAACCCCCGCCGAAAGTGTATCTCCATTTTCCATGCTTCACGTGGGAGACAAGTGTGTAGGTTTTGTCAAACCTCGCCAAAAGCATATCTCATTTTTTCAAATTTTGGGGCGATAAATCTGCATCGAGCAACCCACAACGAAATTATGTCCCCATGTGTCAAATTTGAGAGTTTTACGTGTGTATATATCCATTTTGCATATTCTCAAATGTCATTTTATAACCTGTCTTGCACTTGAATCGCATAATACCTAACGTACATCATTGTCTTGCACAAGTTTAGAGCACTTTAGAAATGGAGAAAACACCAATTCGGCGATTCCAAAATATATGCGTATTTTGTGGATCGCAATTTGGTAAAGATGGAGAGTTTACAACAGCAGCTCTTGATCTTGGCAGGACATTAGCTGCGAGGGTATTCATTTGATTTATGGAGGGGGTAGTCTTGGGTTAATGGGGTGTGTGTCGACAGCTGCATCCCTAGGAGGGAGCAAAGTTCTCGGCATTATCCCTAAACCATTAGATGTACGAGATATCGTAGGCAACACAATCGGGGAAGAGTTACAGGTCTCTAGCATGCATGAGCGTATTGCACATATGGTCATTAACTCTGATGCATTTATAGCTTTGCCCGGTGGTTATGGTACATTAGAGGAGATATTTCAAATCACCTCTTGGGCACAGCTAAACATCCATCAGAAACCCATTGGTTTGTTAAATGTCAATAATGTTTTTGATGGTTTGTTGTCTTTTCTTGATCAAGCAGTAGAAAAAAACTTCATCTCACAGTCGGCGAGGCAAATCATGGTTACAGCTTCAACTGCAGGGGAGTTAATTGACAAATTATAAGCATTCGTCTATTCGCTTGATCCAACAATATCTCGGATAGATTGGTTTGGAGAAGGCAATAAGAGGCGTAAACTGGATTTAACGCTCCATCTGTAATCTCTATCAGCTGGTTTGCTTTGTTTTCATTTGCTTTCTTTTTATTGTGTTTATTTGAGTTTTTTTTATATCATTACTTTTTGAGTTTTTTCAGGTTGTTTCTTTTGTCCCAGGTAATATTTTCTAATCTTGGTTTTTAGAGTGGTGGCTTAAAAAGTGTAAGTCCTCTTGAAACGCATTTTGGATCTCTTTAATCCATAATGGCTGAATAAGGAGGCTAACTTCTAAACTTTTTAGACCCATTCTAACTAACTTGTTTTTGTTTGCTGATTTGTTGAACTTTGTTATTTTATGAGTGAGTTTAGTTTTCCGTAATTTAAAGTTGTTATGTGTTTTTATCTTTATCAGTTTCGATTTTAAAAAAAAAAATTGTGGAAAAACCTGAGAATGGCAGAATATGGGGTTTCCTTAACCCTTGAAACGCATTCTTCCTTAATAACTTTGTAGTTTGTTTATTTCTTGTTGTTTGAAGTGTCTTGTTTCTTGTTTTGTTCTTTCATAATAAAGGTATATAGGCTGGAAACCTTAAGTCTGCGGGCTACTGGTCTAAGGATTGTTGAAATATACAATATTGACTCAGGTGTAACAATGCCACGTACCTCTTCTCTTGCATTTTATGGGCCAATGATAAGGCAATGATTAAATTAAGAATAACTCTTGGAAAATGATAAATGATGCATGGATCTGTGTGCTTGAAATGTTTATTGGTTTTCGCTTTCCCTTTGATTCCTCGTGCAACATTGATGGTCACTCGAGGCGAAATACTAGACTGTGCAACATTGGGGAAATGATTTAGGCCATCTTTGGACCGTTTGAGCCTTAATAGCCAACCTTGACTGAAATTGATCCCTAGTTACCCCTTTGGGCCTCTGTAAGCCTTTTTCTTTGTTAACTCACTAAAAGATTTCCTAACCTCAAATGAATTTATTCCAAACAGTTTATCACTTACCTATGAGCATGTACATCATTCACAATTAAATTCTGAGCTATGTTCTGGTTTTGGGAAGTTAGAGGAGGTTGGGATGTGTCATGAGCAATGCAAGTGAGTTCTATTACGTTTGTAAAAAAAAAAAGAAAAAAAGAAAAAAAAGTCAATCTGTACTTATCGTCCACGTACTTACACATTGAGGACAATGTGTTGTTTAAGTGTGGGGAAGGGGAAGTGTAATAAAAAAAGAAAAAAAAAGAAAAAAAAAAGAGAACAAATGAAGAAGAATAAGAGATCTATACCCTTAAGTGTTCTTAAAAAGAATGAAACAACAAAGTGTGGGGGTGTAGTTTCTTTTATTTTCTAAAAAAAGAGAAAAAATAAAAGAAAAAGAAAAAAAAGAAAAAGAAAAGAAAAAAGAAACAAAAGAAGATTGAGTGTTCTAAATGAGTTTGGGGAAGTAATCTGGCGAATTGAAATAAAGTTGTGTTATGGGGTTGAGCTCTACATAATCTTGAATGATTTATGTGTTTGTGGGTGATTTGAGCCAAATTATTATCCTTTATCATA
Source organism: Boswellia sacra (assembly GCA_013180625.2). Lineage (NCBI taxonomy): Eukaryota > Viridiplantae > Streptophyta > Magnoliopsida > Sapindales > Burseraceae > Boswellia > Boswellia sacra. Next base: position 51,051 of record SNVD02011680.1, read on the forward strand.
CCTTCACCAAGCCAAACGTTACAAGCTTAATAAAGTCCTACTTGATCCTTGGTGTTGTGCATGTCTACATTAGTGGAGAGTGACTTGAAAAGCAGGCCTATGGAGTACATGTATACACACATCTTCAATATTAAATATGATTCATTTTTATGCATAAACTCATCCGGGTTACAAGTGATTAGGTGAGAATGGCTCTACACACACACACTGAGGAATTGAAGTGAAGCGAAACTAATCTTTCGGATAAAATTGTTGATCAAGTGCATTATTTTGAAGTTTTCCTTGGGTTATAATTGAGTACAATCTTTGAGGCCTATTTGCAAGATGAAGCATTTGTGTGTTTTAATTTTTTGTTGATTCTGTTTCGGTTTAGTTTTATTTCATATTGTCGTAGTTGCTCGAGGACTAGCAAAGTTAAGTGTGGGGGAATTTGATAAGTGTCTATTTATATATCATTTCATATCAATTCGTCCATGTTTCTTTGCTATATTCCTTGGTATTTTTATGTTTTTGTGTGGTTTTGATGTTTGTAGGAGTTTTGGAGCAACTTGCACAAAATGGAGTAAAACCCTTCATTTTCACCTCTGCTAGTCAACCATCTTCTCGGATTTAATTGTATTGATATACAATGAACCCGATGACATATTATATACCGTTGGAAAGCTCTCGAAGTCTATTTTCTGGAGAAATTACGGTTTATAAATCCATTCGGTGTACCAAAAGTTGTAATCAAAACAGTGTGAGAAGTATAGAAATGTAATTCCACAAATCACTATAGCATGTATAATACGGGACACTGTAGCAGGTTACTGTAGCAGAGTATTTAAACACATTTTAGGGTTTATTTTGATAACTTGAAGAGGGGAGAACGTGGTGGAGGCTGCAGCTCTGGAATTCTTTCATCTCCTAGAGTTCTTGAAGGAGAAAGGAAGCTTGGAAAGAGGAAGAACTACAATCCAAAGAGAATTACATCAAATTGCTAAGTTTTTCCCTTCCCTTTCATTTTCTGGAATGTCTCCATGTTGTATTGTATTTACCACGTTCTTAAACATGTGTAACTGAATCTGAATTGGTTGAGGGTGATTTCAAAGCCCCTGATATGGTTTTTTGTAAGTGATTGTGCAAGAAGTTGTTATCCAATTCTCTAATTGAATTTGCTTGTATTTTCCTATATCTAATGCTTATGATTGCTTGCTGGATTGTATTTCGATTGGCCAACTGAATATAATCTGGTTGTTGTCTATTGCTAGAGTAGAAATCTTGATCCGTAATTGTCTTGAATTTCTAATCCTTAGTAGCAAAATTGTGATCAGAGATTGCAATGGAGAATACAACCTAAGTTAAATAATCCGAGCTTGTGTGTTTATTGCTTAGATCAACCTATCTTTCTTATCGTAATGCATCCATTGAATTAAATTGAGAGAGCTTGTTCTAGGTTGTTTAATGGATAGAGATTAAATAAAGAGCCTGTTTTATTTAACAACAAAGTAAGGAAAGATTGGTATAACAGAGCTTGTTGTTATCTACGGTTGATAACTTCAATGCTGTAATTGGATGACAATTCTACGATTAATTCGCAAATCCATATCTTGTGTAGAGAAGGATCCCTTAACCAGCTTTCTCTCATTGATTTTTCATTCGAATTAACTTTCTGTTTTGTTATTCTTCGTTTGCATTATTATTTCACTTAGTTAATCAATCAACAAAACCCCCCATTTACTCTGTTTTTGCTTTCGAATAACAAATTCAATTAGAATCAATCTTCGTGGGAACGATATCTTACTCATCACTTTATTACTTGTGCGACTAGTATACTTGCTAGTTTCGAACGTATCAGTTATGCTTTAGATATGGGTGTCATGACAATGCCAAGTCAGAAGCATGTTTTAGAAGGAAATTCACATGGTTATTCATGTTTCTATTCTCTTCCTTAGTTGCTAGAATCATGATTAGGCAAAATATGCATCTTTTCTTTCTCTCTTCTTGTCCTTTTCTTGGTTAATGAGTGAGAGTTTGATAAGTAACTATAGACTCATGATTGTTATTGGGGAGTCATTACTTTGATAGTATCGCACTCATTGTTTATAATGTTGCCATATTAATTCTATGCTTTATTGTTTCATTATATCAAAATGGCATGAATATGATGCTTAGGTGCATGATAGGAATTAAATTGTATGCCATGCCATGTTGTTTTCTTTGTGCTCGATGAGGTGGGATCTAATAAGTGGGCTCATATTGGTAGTGGGGGATTTATTGTTTATTTGGGTTTTATCTACTTATTTGTGTTAATTTGTGAATGGTTGTTTCTAATGCTTATATTTTATTGCATGCTGTAAATACTTTACTTCATTGTTGTCATTTTTTATTGGAAGATGTAAGTGGATGACTTCCACAATTTTTACCTTTCCCTTTATTCTATGCATTTTTAAGAACTAATGTAATCCCTTTACTCATTCCCCCATGTTTACTGGAATTGTAATTCTATTGTATTCCCTCCTTTCTTTGGATGAATAACATGCTCACACCTCACATGTTAATAAAGATAAAATCAGTTGTGTGAAATGAATTAGAATCAATGGAGTAAACAATTATGTAATAAAAACTTTGGACTTAGCAAACCCGAGTGGAGGCCAGATTTACATCCAGGCGAGGTTTTATCTAAACCTAACTTCTCGAACCTGTCTCTAAAGAGGTGAAGTAGTTTAGGTCCAGAAGTAAGGGATCGAATTGCCGTCACTCACAATTTTCCCATGGTTTGAACATGGGTGGTGACTCTATTTCATTTCTCCAGGCTTGCCTTTATGGCTTGTTATATGTTCCTTTAAGTCTTTTTAGGCTTTATCATAGTGTCGTGGTCGCAATCGCCCTGGCGATATGAAAGTCCTGTTCACACCATTATTTCAATCAAATTCCAAAATTGCATTAAAATGAGATCTTTATAGGAGAAAACACTAATGGCTTTTTGTAACGACTTTATCCATTTAGGAGATTCTATCTTAGAAGACAACAACAATTAGCCCTCCTATAAGGAGTATGACCCTAAGACAAGCTAAGACGGCTTATAAATAGCCCATTCAAAAAGACCAACAATGGAGACCTTAGGTTTTAACTTAATAAAACCTTCTTTCACCCAAACATTTAAACTTTGGGATTTTAAATTAAAAATGTGATCCATATAAAACTTTTCAAACTCTTTGAAACACTTACATTCAAATTTTTACTTCACTAATTAATCTCATTAATTAGACTTGTGATTTATATTTTATTTATCAAACTCTTTGATAAATATATAAATCATCTTGTTTAATTACTTTAATTGATCCAATTAATTTAAGTAATTTAATTTTTATATATTTTGTTAATCAAACACATTGATCAATCATATATAAATTCATGCATGAATGTATGATATGTTATAATGCATTGATGTAGCATTTCTATTTCTCTATATGGCATGTGACATGTCATTATTTTATTTGACTATTAAATAAAATAATCATAGTTCAAAAAGCATACATGTAGTAAAATACTTTTTCTTTTTTATAAAATATTGCAATAATATTTGTATAGAGTTCTTGTATCTTATTGGCACCTTCCTTGTCCTTGAATATGTCCACTAGTTCCAAGAAAATTTTCAAAATTCATAATATTGAAAATTTAGAGTGCCTAGTGAAAAGCTTTGAAATTTTTCATAGATACAGCTAAAATTTGGAACGTTTCCAAATTTTATAGTTTCACCCCTTTAGAATTCACTTTTGATTTTATCGGCTATACAATTCTGATTTTGTCTTCGTTTTAGGCTATAAAATCATCAAAACAAATGGGACAAGATGGGAGACAACCCAATAAATTAAGATATATTCTATTTGACCTCCACTTTTTAATCCTTTGGTCCCCATTTTTATTTTTTAACATTTTTGACAATTTTACCCTAAACTAAAATTATTAAAATAGGTAAAAAAAAATTATAAATATGCATACAGAATACCCATTTCAATTTTCTTATTATATTTGCTCTAAGTCATGAATCTTCATATTTAATTAAATTAATTATATTTTTTAGATTAATTTTTATAGATGAAGTGCATATTTCACCCAAATGGATAAGTAATCTGGACAAAAAATGAAGCATAAAATTTTTTCTTTCTATAGAAACAATGAAGGTTCACCAACCTCTACAATATAGTAAAAATTATGAAATCCTAAATTCTAAAGGGCTTTTGCGGTTTCCCTGTTATTATGGGAAAAGAATACATATTAGTTAATCAACATCTGATTAAAATTAAAAAAAAAAATTATTTGTCAAAATGATAAATCGAAAAAAGAAAAATATACCCTAATATCAACTACTTCGTATAGAAATATCAATATTCTTATCTTGGAAATACTCTGCAAATGCAAATATATTGAAACATATTAATCTCTATTGTAGATTTGAAGTCTATGATTTAGCTCATTAGATTGTTTTCAATGCAATTCAGATTAAATCAGAAAATTAAAATAGACTATTTTCAAGTGCGTGCTTATAATTATTTTTACTTTTTCAATAATTTTATTTTACTATAAAATTGTCAAAAAAATTAAAAATAAAAGTGGGGGTTAAAGAGGTAAAATGTGGGGGCTGAATAAAACTCCTCTAAATTAATTACACTTGTTCGTTTGGGCCTTAGTTCCAAAATAAACCATTTTTGGTATGTGAACTTTCTTAGAACGTCTCTAGATTTGGGCCTGCATGAATCTCGTAGGCCCAACACCATGGGTTTAATTATTGCCCAGGAGCCATTAGGTGTCTTTAAACAGCCTTTGGACCAAGCTTTAGTGATAAACCATCAAGCTAGGCCCGTAGACCAACACAAACTAGCCCATTAGCTAAAGTAGCAAAAACCCATGCACTTTGGAACCAGGCTTTACATGTTCAACTTAGGGTTTCTTTAATTGGGCTTAGGGTTTGCATAAACCTTTTGGCCCATCAAATAAACATACCCTAGACATATTCTATGGTTTGCCATCACACAAAAACAACCCCCATAGGCCAAATTCGTAATATCCTGACGAACCTTATAGTTTTTGGGTTCTAACTTCACGATTTTTGGTCTTTTGGCCCATGGCCTCAGGGCTTTGGCCCTCAAACCCTAGGGTAGCCTCTTGCATGAATTTTAGCCATGCTTAGGGCCAACCACATGTGTAAGAGCAACCCACCAAGCCCAATTCATGAAACCCTTAGGCTTAAGGTTTTGGCTTACAACTGTTGTGCTCAGAGCCCTAACCACCTTAAAGCAACCCGAAAACCATTAGCCACCATCAGATCTTGATCTCATGTTTTTCGTTCTTACAACAAATCAATGTACAATACATAGAAAAATTAAATACAAACAAAATTTGTACAAGAAATGCAAAATACAAAAATTCTAAAACATGAAAACTAAACATACATAGAGGATAATTCAATGCATAAGGGCCAATAATTACATACCAAGAGAAATAAAATACACACAAAACTCTAAAAGGACAAATATTTTTCAATACATATCCATATAAATCATCAAATAAAAATTCATCACATGATTTTATGCAATTAGATTGAGGAAAATTAAACACCACATCATATAACTTGTTATTAAGCACAAAAATCATATTTAATTCAAATACCTAGATCACTCTCTAGTGGAGGAAACCTGGCTCTAATACCAATTGTAGGAACCTGGATGCAATTTCAAACAATTTAACACAACAGAAGCGGCACTAAGACTAGGATTAAGCGAACACAGGCTCTAAATTTTTGTGCTTTCTACCACTTTTAGTTTTCAAATATGTTTGAATATCACCTAAACTCAACGTGTGGGTATTTTCCTTTACTTGGACAAAACCTGAGAACAAAGGAAAAAGGTTAGAGGGCCATCTGGAAGTTGAAATGTTACTTCCCAAGGACCATAGACAGTTTCATGTGAAAGCTCAGAGAGGCAGCCTTGGCTTCACCTTTTTTTAATTAAAATGTCTGTAACATGAAACCCTAGTCCTTAAATACCCTCTTGTATCCTTTGTCAATTTTGACTAATACATTGTAATGGATTAGGGTTTTAAACTTTTAAAACCCTTATTGGGCCTTAAACCTACATCCCAATTTAGGTCGAACCTAATTAGTGTAGGCCTTTTAATTCATAATTAAAACTGATTATTTAATTAATCTAATTAATTAAATAATAAGCCCAATATCTCATTTATTTAATTATATTAAATAATGAGTATATTAACTAGTCAAATATTTATTTAATTTAATACATAGGCTTTATTCTTAATAAATCTCAATTAAATTAAATAATTAATTCTCAAAGTCTAGTCTCTGTTCACATGATTTAATCAGCTATCCAAGGAGCCTATTATGGTTATATTTAATTGCAATCTCCAATAGATTTGTGATGCGTTCGAAACTAGCAAGTATACTAGTCGCACAAGTAATAAAGTGATAAGTAAGATATCGTTCCCACGAGGATTGATTCTAATTGAATTTGTTATTTCCAGCAACAATTAACTAAATGGGGGGTTTTGTTGGTTGATTAACTAGATGAAAAACTGAATACGACGGTAATTAATGAATAACACAATGCAAACTTAATTGAAATGGGAATTAATCAATGATAGAAATCTGGTCAAGGGATCATTCTCCACCACAAGATATGGATTTGCGAATTAATTGTAGAATTATCATCCAATTACACCATTGAAATTATCAACCGTAGATAACAATAAACTCTGTTATCCCAATCTTTCCTTACTTTGTTGTTAAATAAAACAGGCTCTTTATTTAATCTCTATCCATTAAACAACCTAGAACAAGCTCTCTAAATTTAATTCAATGGATGCATTACGATAAGAAAGATAGGTTGATCTAAGCAATAAACACACAAGCTCGGATTATTTAACTTAGGTTGTATTCTCCAATTGCAATCTCTGATCACAATTTGCTACTAAGGATTAGAAATTCAAGACAATTACGGATCAAGATTTCTAGTCTAGCAATAGACAATATCCAGATTATATTCAGTTGGCCACCCAAATACAATCAGTAAGTAATCATAAGCATTAAACATGGGAAAATACAAGCAACTTCAATTAGAGAATTGGATAACAACTTCTTGCACAATCAACTCACAAAAACCATATCAGGGGCTTTGAAATCACCCTCAACCAATTCAGATTTAGTTACACATATTTAAGAACAATACAAATACAATACAATATGGAGGACATTCCAGAAATGGAAGGGAAGGGAAAACTTAGCAAATTTGATGAAAAATCTCTAAGAGTAGTTCTTCCTCTTTCCAAGCCTTTCAATCTCTCAAGAACTCCAAGAGATGAGAGAAATCCAAAGATGCAGCCTCCTCCACGTTCTCCCCTCTTCAAGTTATCAAAATAAAACCCTAAAATGTGTTTAAATACTTGCTACAGTAACCTGCTACAGTGTCCCGTATTATACATGCTACAGTGATTTGTGGAATTACATTTCTATACTTCTCACACTGTTTTGATTACAACTTTTGGTACACTGAATGGATTTATAAACCGTAAATTTCTCCAGAAAATAGACTCGAGAGCTTTCCAACGGTATAATACGTCATGGGGTCTTCATTGTAATTCAATACAATTAGAGAGAGAGACTA